>BPTQ01000004.1:90939379-91243905 GCA_019973895.1 Chrysanthemum seticuspe | reverse complement strand
AAAAAAAAAAAAAAAAAAAAAAAAAAAAAAAAAAAAAAAAAAAAAAAAAAACCATAAAAATTAGAAAATTTGAAAAAGACCAAAAATATGTTTTCTCAAGACATGTCTTCTGGTATCGATAACATCTACGGTCTTAGAAATGTCATTCAATAATGGCACGGGACTTTAGATGAAGTTCGAGCAGGAGGTGTAAATATTTTTTTCTAAACATGTCACAAACGATGGCTTACAGTTATTTCAGACTGTAACCCGAGCTTCAAAATATGGCTTACAGTTATTTCAGACTGTAACCCGCGCTTCAAAAAATGGCTTGCAGTTACTTCAGACTGTGACCCGTGCTTAAACCATGGCTTGCTATTATTTCTGATAGCAACCCGCTCTTTTAAAGAAAGGAAAGTGCTACGCTAAACAATTTTCAAATATTTCGTGCACTTATCCTAAAACAATTTGAGGAAAGTATGTCGAAGGACTGCTGTTCCTACACAAATGTTTTTCCGTCTAAAATTCTTCAGAAAAATATTTGTTGTTTTTCAAAAATGGTGGTAAATGAGTTGCTTTAAAAACAATCAGATTCAGAGTTTTTGTGAAAATTGAAAACTCAATCAATGACTTCAACGCTTTTAATCTTTTCAGAAAATAAGTCATTGATTGAGGGGGAAAATGTTTTCAAATTTATATCATCTAACGGACTTTCTTAATTATCCAACGTGCTTATCTGAAAAAATATAATTGCCTATGTTGAAGGACTAGGTTTCTAGGATATGATTGTTAGGTTTAGATGATTAGAGTTTGAGAAACACATTATACCCATACCTTACGTGATCTGATTGATATGTTGGATTGACTTTTATTAGTCGATTGTTGTTTGGGTGTTGTCAACCACCATATATTTGTATGTGTGTTCACTAACATATGCAGGTATATTGGTATATAAGAATGTTCCCGATCCGGATCCCACTAATGAACATGATTGGATGCCGCAAGGAAAGGGTAACGATATCTTGGGTTGACATATGAAGAAACGGAGCTTAACTGGACTTCGCTGGAGAGTTGGCATGAAATGCAACGTAAGAGGTCTTACTGCATCAGCAGATGGTTTTCTTCAGCAAGTGAAGAAACGGAGCTTAATTGAACCTCAGTTGGCATTCAAAATGCAACGTAAGAAGAAGTCTCACTGCATTTGCAGACGGTTTTTCTTCCAACCCTACAGCAACAACAACGGAAGCTTCTTAACCACTAACGTATCTTTGTGCAGGATACCATTCTTAAAAACAATTTTGAATAAATTTGAATAAATTGTTTTGAAAATGGAAAATGTTGTTTTGAAAATATATTGGACTAAATTTTGAAAATCACCGGACTTCATGTTATCAAAACCTAAGTCACTCAATTATTGACTTCTGTCATGGATTGAGGGGGAGAGTGATTTAAAATAAAAATATTTTCAAACAATGTTTCTTCACTAAAGTTTCGTCTTGTACGATAATAAGTGGTGATCTAAAGATTTAATGTTATGTCATGGTATGATTTTTTCTTTAGAATCAAGGTCTTTCAAAATGAAATTTTTTTCTGTTCTTGTTTGATTGTGAAATTGTTTTGTTTTACTTAAAAGATCTCTTAAAAACTATCATACCTGACACTAACAATCTTTAATGTCTTAAAATGATCCTTATCTGTCATCTTTCAAAATTGAATATTGCCACGTCTTTCCCCAAAATTTTATAAATGATTTAAATCAGTTGGGATCACAAATCTCAAATGGTTTGATATTTCTGATCGGGGTAGAGATCGTGTTTTAAATCTCAAATCTGTTTTAAATGGAATTGGTTTTAGTCCTTTAAAGGCACTCCTGCCTCCATGTGCCAAACGATTTCAATATACATAATGCACATGTTGAGGAGGAGGATTTATCCAAAAACCAGATGAGTATTTAAACAAGGCCACATTTTCTCCCATGTTTTCTAAACCTAATTAAATCACCTGGGATCCAAAATCTCAAAGGATTTGATATTTTTGATCGGGGGAGAATTTGTGATTTAATAATGAAATTTGATAAAATTTGATCGTTTTGATTCAGTTGTGCAGGCTGCTCTCTCATATGTGCTAAACGCTTTCGAATCTCGAAGCACATATTGAGGGGGAGCAAAACCATCGAGGTACAAAAGTTTTTTAAAAGAGATTATAATGTACCTTGATTGTGTTTTCAAATGGTTTCTTAATGGATTTTGTGATTGTGGATGTGCTTCAAATTAAGCTCTTGCCTCTATGTGATAAAATTATTTCAAGTATCCTAAGCACATATTGAGGGGGAGAATTTACCAAAGAAAATCAAATGGCTTTTTCGTTTGAAAATTGTGATCAAAGAAAAAATTTAAAGTCCTCTTGCCTCCTTGTGCTAAACAATTTCTAAATCATATGCACATGTTGAGGGGGAGGTTTTCTAAATGATCAAAACTATTAAGGTACAAAATGCTTTGATCTCGTATCACAAGTACCTTGATTGTTTTTCCAAATGATTTTTCAATTGGTTTCAAGGAAGAATGAACTGTACCAAAAGACCGACCATTTTACTTTATGCATGGAGTTATAAGGATGGTGAGGTTAGGTATTTGTTCCCACGATCCGCCAAAACCGGAGGGATCTTCCCAGGGACAATCCACTAGATAGTGTAGAGTCCTTAGGAATATTGAAAAAAGGAGAAAAATGAGGAATGGGAAGAGTGCGGACTGAGACAGAGCTAGTACTGGAATAAACCCAACAAGGTTCTAGTTATGAAGTCTCGGTAAGCACTGAAGGGGTTGAAGAATGAAAAAGAAATGAATGTGAAAAAGGGTGAAAAGAAATAGCCCTCCATCAATTCAACCTTAGGGCATAAACCGGGTTCAATACATATGCTACTGGTTGTTACTAAGGTAACACTGGTATTGAAGACAAGACATCATGGACCCAGTGACGCACTGCACTAAACTTCCCAAGCCACTCAAGTTCCTCTTAAAAGGGCTTGTTTCATTCTCACGGGGAACCGACATAATCTATCGACTTTCTCTTAGAGATGGTTGATATTGAAGTAGGAGACCCTCTCCCTAGTCTCCGACACAGGAACCAAATGTGCACTATTGAGTCTAGAGCCAAGAGATCATCCACAATATCTCGTTAGGACACTATATTCTTGAAGACTTGCTTTTTCACACAATGTGGAAAGTAAGTATATATTAAGAGTCCTACGCATTATCCTTGTGGTATTGCCAGAACATCCGAGTGATATGTAAAAATATTCACAATGAAGATGGAAATCCCTCTAGAGCCTACATCAAACAAGCTCTTGGTGGGTGACATGTGAGATCTTCTCGTAAGATCAAACTTGTGACAACTGGATAGAAACAATGGGGCGATTCAGTCTTGAATCAACCTTGGTCCAGGAATGGAATTGACGTATACTTTTGGAAAAACCATTCGATGTGCAAACCTTCTTTTCTCTAGCACGTCGAATGTGTATTCACATTTTCAAATTCAAAAAGTAGCTCTGATTGAAAAATACTTTTAGAAAAACCGTTCGATATGCGAATCTCTTCTTTTCACTAGCACGTCGAATGTGTACTCATTCTCTAATACAAAAAGTATTTTGTTTGAAAATTTATCTTTCTCATAAAACCTTCGTTGTATTGCAAAACTCTTTCTTTAAGCAATACGCGATTGTTTTCAAATCAATGTTTCATCAATCAGTGAATCTCAATTCGCTGGTTCACTCACTCCGTGTTGTCTTCTTTGAGACGTTCCGGTTTGAGAATGGCTAGAACAGCTGCGAAACCCTGTCAAGGAGATTCTTAGGAATCCTACCTGATCACAGGCAGTACTTGTACTGATCAACGGGGAACCGTGGGCCGTGTACCTC
Source organism: Chrysanthemum seticuspe (assembly GCA_019973895.1). Taxonomy (NCBI): domain Eukaryota; kingdom Viridiplantae; phylum Streptophyta; class Magnoliopsida; order Asterales; family Asteraceae; genus Chrysanthemum; species Chrysanthemum seticuspe. Next base: position 91,240,013 of record BPTQ01000004.1, on the reverse strand, counting down.
AATTCAACAAAAGTGATCAAAGACACTTTTGTGCGCTTTATTGCTAACTGTCGTATGCAGGTACACCCCGACGATTGCAGCTGATCAGAATTGAGGAGTCAATCCAAAGCCGCATGTTCACAGCAACCACACTTAATTGAAGAAATCATGACTGGTGCATATCTACATAACCTGGTTCTGATATTTTTATACTATGATTCTGCTACGCTGCTGCAAATATCATGAACCAGTAAGGCTTCCGCTACTCTGATGGAAAGATGTCATGATCCAGAATGTGTGAGCATGTCGGTCCGAAAGTCACAACTTCACATGATGGCAACACAATAAAGGGTGATCCAGAGATTTACTGTGGCTGATGATCTCAATTAAAGCTCGAAGATCATCAATGATGTGGATCAGTATAAAGGCCTCCACTTAAAGTACAAAGTTATCGGACTTTAAAGAATCACTGCAAAAGCACAAAGATGCAGATGTTGAAGAATTAATGTCTACGAGCTCAAGACTGAAGATTAAATAGAATGCTAGGATTCGAAATGTAAAATATGGGGTGACCTCCCTTAGGGGGAGATTGTTAGGAATTAGAAATTCCATAGTGAAGAGTCGGTCACCCCAAATATAATCTAGCATAAGTTAGCTCGTAGACATATCGTTATTTACTGTTTTATTAGTTAGTTATTTAGTTTAGAGCAACACCGTGGAGGAAGGACGGGTCTTTACCCACTGTATGCCTGATCCACAGTCTGAAGGAGGACGTTTAGTTTGTAACTATATATACCCTCTACCTCCCAAGGTAGAGGGTTGGACCTTTCATTCATGTTAATCTAACCTTCTATGTTTTCTTTCACTTTCTCTCTCTAGAAAGGCTCCCACTTTCTCTCTCTAAAACCTCTAAATAATTCGACCATATTATTGTTTGTTATGTGTTTATGAAATCCAATATGTTACAGTTTATATATAGTTTCGATGCCCCAAAGTTAATCTGTTGAGGTGCTGATAATCACTTATTGCATTATCTCCTGGCAAGGAAGCTGCATACCCAATGTGGTTGCAGCCATGGAATTTGTGAAACTTATTTGGCAATGCATCCACACATACACTGTGGTTGCAACCAAAATAGTTGTGGCCCTAAACGTTTTTCCAATCGCTGATGACAAGATACATATTCTCAAATGTATTTTTTGGGTATTATCCTAAGTTGTTAGTTTGATATGCACGTGTTGTTGAAGAAAGACACATAAGTTAATATCCTATTTGTTGCGTGAACGGCTTCATTCAATCTACATTCATCGATTTACAATTGAAAACAATGCCGCATTAATTGCAGTTATAGTTCTGGTCATTTTTGTTTCTACCTATCTGGTAGTTACAATTTCTACATATATATATACTTAACCGGTTCTTGATAGATTTCACTCTTTTACATTTCAGATCTATCTAGAAACCCAAAAAGAGAGACCAAAAAATGTACGAAGGTCTCTGTCTTAGTAATGTAACCATGCATGGATTGTTAGTGAAAAAGAAATAGGTCCAAGACCTATACGATAATGGGTTGTGATGACTGTTATTTTACGAGAAGTTGGCATGGAAAAAACCAGATGTCATAGTATAAACGATTACTATGAAACATGTTTCTTTTTTACAGCCTGGTAGAACGTAGTTTTTACTGCTTTTGTGCTTGTTTGTTTGAGTAACATATGTGGTTTTCTCACCTTGCTATTCATTATCTTGTTTGTCGATTTAGTAATATTTTACTAATCAATGTGCTATTTGAAGGAGTGTTTGGGATAACATCTAGTTGTGTCGAAAATGTTATTTTAAATGCTTAGATAAGTCATATAAGTTGAATAATGTTTAAATCATGTAATATACTAAATTACTTCTTGTTGAGTTTGTCATATGTGCAACATAAGTGTATTATGTGCTTATATGATTTCTTGATTTCATCTTTTCTTGTGTCATTTTCTGAAACAACAAGAATGTACATCGGATCATAACCTACACTTGTGATGATGATGTACTTTCCCGTTTTCTTTTCCATGATCGCCTTCCAAGCTTCATAGTAGGATTGACAACTTGGTTATTTCATCTGAGATACTCAAGTAAATTATTTTGCAACGCAAATATAATTGGCCATATCCAAAAATCCAAACTCGAGCCTTCTAACAACATATGTTGAACTCGCTCATCCAACCATTTTTTCTCCATATGGACCTTTTTAAATTTTAAACATGACACCTTCGTCACCTTAGTTGTTATGCATTTGCATCAGGCATAATATTAATAAAACGAAGAAAAGTATCATCATTGTTACTCTTCAATATGCCATTGTCAAAATATTAATTTTCCTAATGAGAATGAATAATGAACAACTTATTGCACTAGAAACTCAATTTGACCTAACGGTTGAATTGCTTCCTTGAAAGAAGTTGGGTATGTGGAATCACCCGTAAAAATGGTCGTGAGCCATAATTGAGCACCGCTAGTAATAGTCTCATACTCATTCTCTCACTTGAGAAATCTCTACTCCTATGTTTTCCTAAATTAAGTTTACAATGGAAATACTTTGCGTTGTCTTAGGATTACTAATCAAACTAGTTATAAAATTGATTTTTCTTTGGTTAGTCAATCACAACCACTTGTCTTATCAGGCGATTACCTTGCTTTGATCGAGAAGAGCTACATGACTTAAAGGATGAAGTTCATTATATGCTAATCACCATATGTAATGACTATACATAGCTCATTACCTTCACTAAACCAAAACAACCTTTTAAACAATTCACTTTCTTGAGGACGCATATACATGTGTTTCTTACTCTTCAAATACCAGAACATAGGTAAACATCTCTTAGCTAAAACCAACTCACAAAATCGTACTTGGTTCAAGCCTTTCTATATCCAACACTTACTCTTCTAAACACAACTCCTTCATCTCCACAAATAAAAACTCCACCTTCTGGATCTAAATGAAGTCTAGGATTGTCCTGAACTAGCACTTCACAACTCTATTGTCTTGAAAACCATCATGTGCTCTTTTCTTTAGTGACACATACCTTGCACGCCATTGTTAGTTGATTGCTGCTGAACTAGTCAAGTCTAATCACACAAGCTAGCCACTTGTGAATGGCTAACCGTAATAGACTTAAAACTGCTCAGAAACCAATACAATGAAGTCCTGGAGAATAGAATGAATTCCCGGGTCGTTAAGTCCCACGGAGACTCAATGGTGTGTAAACACTTGATCAGATGGTAGAGTGATCACTAAGGATAGTGATCAGTAAGGATTTAGATCGATAATTATACCTAAAGAAAAGATTAATAAATTACAGCGACTTAAATGCAAATTAAGAAAATTCAAAAGATAAAATATATTAAATAAACGCTATCACTATTTTTACAATGATGTTTTTGATTTTATGTTTTTATAAAACTGAATTAAAAACTACGTAACGTACAAATGAAAAAGTGAAACTAAATCAATATAAACCCTAAAAATATGAAAATGATATTTTTACAAACCTAAGGATATGAGAAAATTTATAGAAAAAGAAAATTATTTTTAAAACTATTTATCTAATTATTATTAATTAAAAACTATTTTTAACTATTTAATAATAGCCTAAAATACAAGAAAATATGAAACAAAGCTAGAAAAATAAAATTTTGACTTGGAAAAATCTAAAATAACAAAAGAGAATTTTCAAAACTATTTTTATATTTTTCTGAATATTTTTCTATTTTCTATGAATTAAAAACTATTAAAAACTAATTAAATTATTTAAAAATACAAATTTAACTAAGAAAAATCTAGAAAAATATTTTTTTGGCTTTTTATATTTATCTTAACTTAAGAAAAATGAAAAATTATTTTTTTGAAACTTCTCTTAATTAATTGTATTTAAAGCTAATTAAAAAGGCCTAAAAACTGAAATAAATCAAGAAAAATACTAAACTGACTTAAAAAAATGTGAAAAATTCAAGATAAGCTTAAAATAATATTAGGAATCTAGGAAAAATGGAAAAACAGGTGCTTGTGTGAAGGAAATTGCAACTGCTATAGCAAGTGCTTACAAATAAGCACTTGAATAAGCCAAATGAACTCAACAAGCCACCAACTGATCACACAAGCCAAAATATGCTAAAAGTACCTAAATGGAACAAGTTACAACTGCTCTACATCTCTGAAATACAAAATGCTAAGATTTGGTGATTTAAGATCATAAGCTAAAAACAGATTTGAGGCCAACTTGCAGCCTATGAATAAGCTATCAAATAAGCTGAGAACTAGAAAACAAAAGCTGGAACCTAAAGAAGGCCTGGCCAGGTGCTTAAAAGCCAAAGACCAGACCTTGGTGAGCCAAGATAAGCCCTGTGCAAGGCTTGCACATACCCTGTGCAGACTCAGTGTTAACTGAGTCAGTTGCACAGGGGAACTAAGACCAGATTCACAAGCTTTTTTGGAGCTTTTAAAAATTTGATAAAAATCTGAAAAAATGCTAATAAGAAATAGGACCAGTTGAAGTTATTGAATCCACAATTTCACATGACTAGGCTCAGAAATGAATCCAAGAAAAATCTCCCTAGTTGAGCCCAAAACTGAGTTTTCAAGTGTTTTTGACTTTTTAGCAGTTTTGGAGTTTTGACTTTTATGAGCTTAGAAACTGATTTTAAAGACTTAGATTGATGTGATAAGGTGGAATGAGACTACTGCAAGTTGTATCTATGAATTATGAACACAAAATAAGTGTTTGCTTTAATAAAAATCCAACAGTTAACTTATTAAGACAGCTTATAAGTAATGTTGACTTTGGTGGTTGCAGGCACAAGATAATGACTAGAATGAGTTCAAATAAGCTAACCAAGCCTGAAACAACAAGTTCTAACTACTGAGCTAACCTATGACACAGTGTACAAAGCTGATCCAAACATCATTTTAAGTACTGATATGCACTTTTAAACCACTCAACTACTGAACTACCTTGTTATATTGATCAAATTAAGTTTACTTGCTATAATTAACACTAAATAAACAGACTTAAACCATTCTAAACCACAGATACAAGTACAAACAAAAACTGCAAATTGACTTGAAAATTGAAAATGAGAAATCTTACTCACATGTGTCCAACTGTTTGCAGGCTAAAACCAAACCCAATCTACTCTATCCTAATCTATTTCACCCCATCCAATTGCTCTGCATCACCCACATATCATCACCATTTCCAAATGCACCCATTTTGACTTTCATTGACCAAGTAACACATTTACTTGAAAATGAATTGTGAGCTTATCAAAAGCATTCAGTAGCTTGTATGAACCTATTTGAACTGAAATAGAAGCTTTTAGAAGCTTTAATGCAAGAGTTTGAAAGTGAATTTTTCAACAGTGAGCTTGAAAACATAAAATGATATTGAAACCTTGAATTACCACTTAAAACAGGATTGCAACTATAAAACAACTTAGTTTGATACATAGAAACAAAAATTACAACATTATGACTTAAACTAAAACATTTAATTAAAAAAAACGACATTAAAGAAAAAAAATAAAACTAGCTACCACTTTCTTTGCACCTCTCTCTTCCTTTTATATGCCAATCATCTCTCCCACTTGTTCTGAACTTTTCCCACTTTCTTTTGAGGCCATTGGATTACTTGATGTTATCTTGGCCCTTGATTGCATTTTGGCGGGAAATGTGTATTTTTGACAGTTGGGGTTGAGTGCAAAGGAGAAGGGTGCATTTAATGTGTTTTGGAGGGAGGTGGAGGTGGAGGGAACAAGATAGTGTAAAGGTGAGGAGGGGGGATGGGTTGTCTGAGTGTTGCAGGCTTAGTTGGAGTGTGAGGAAGGAGAAAGAGTTTTGGCGGGTTTTGGGATTTTGACTATTGGTTGACCGGGGTTATTAATAAGCAGGGGGGTCAAATCAGGCAGGGGGTCCAAAGGTAAAATGGCAGGGGTCCAATTTGGTATTGACAAGTCCAAAGGGTTAAAAAGGTTTTAATGACAAGGACTAATATGTAATTTCTGAAAAACAAGGGACCAATGCTGCCATATTATCAAAGATGTTCCAAGGGACCATAAGTGACAAGTTTTAATAATACAAGGACCAAACTTGACATTTTCAAAATTCCAAGGATTAATTTTGCCAAATTTGAAACTTGGAGGACCAAACTTGTAATTTCTCAAAACTTTTGATATTTTTCACCAAAGGACTAAATTTGACAACTTATGATTTTAAAAGGACCTTTGGTGATTTTTCTTTTGAAATTAAGGGCTCAGGGACTATTTCTGACAATTTTTGAAACTTGGGGGACTGAAACTGCCAATTATGCAAATTTAGCTCATTTTTCATCTGATTTTAAACATTTTGCATCTGAAACATATAAAATGCAATTTTGGAATATTTTCAGTATTTTGATGCATTTCTGAGCATTTTTAGACGTTTTGTAGTTCAGATTTGACTAAAAATGATGAGTATTTGCACACTCATCAATCCCCCACACTAAACTATTGCTAGTCCCTAGCAATATTTTGAGAAAAACTTAATGGATTTGAATCTCTTTACCAAAAGCCATTACTTCTGGAGTAGCCAAATGTTTCAGTTCAAGTAAGAACCATGGTACACCGATAACCATGTGATTTTGAGCAAACCACCAGCTTCCAACGGATTTGATTTGTCTTTACCAGAAGCCGTTTGCTTCTGGACTAGCCAACTCTTAGATAAATTATCAATATTATCTTTGGTGAGCTGATTACCAATTATGGTTTTTCACTGCCTTTACCACAAGCCATAAACTTGCGGGCTAGCCAATTCTTCACTTATTAAAGATATGGTGAGCTGAATACCATACAATTTTGGGCAAATTGCAAGCCGTCAACGGATTTGAGATATATTTACCAAGAGCCGTTTGCTCCTGGATTAGCCAATCCTTTTGTTTATTAGACAAGGCGGACTGATAACCAATTGAGTAAGTGAAAAACACTTACTCCAAAAAAAATTTTGGCCAAAAACGGGGGAATTAGGCGGTATAATTACATGATAAAATTCGTGAGAATTCCCCCCCACACTTAGAAATGAATATTGCCCTCAATATTCAAAGTACCGGCAGTTATGCCAAAACAAAGAACGTAAAAGGGAAATACTACGGCCATTATTTTGAAAGAGATTTTTTTTTTTTTTTTTTTTTTAATTGTTTTTGAAAACTTATATATATATAACATGTGGGGCAACTCCCCCACACTAGGGTGGAACACATGGGTGAAAACCCATGTTTAGCTACTGTTTTTGATTACCGAGTCGCTAGCTTGACTCGACCCCGAATTAATTTGTTCATGGGGAAGTAGGTGGAAGAGACAATCTCCATCGGACTTTCATTCAAAATATTTGTACAAACATTTGAAGCACGTGAAAGTTCCACACCGATGAGATATACAGAGACAGACCCGGCTCACAGATGATAAATGAAAATGCCGGGGTCAAAGATAGTGTCTTCATTCCCGAAGGAGTGAAGATGGAGAGAAATCACAAGATATTTGAGGAAAGGAAGAAAGATTTTGATAACAATCAAGATCCATTCTTCATCCTCAAATGCAGACATATCGGGAAGAAGGGTGAGGGTAGTATCATTAATAAGCAAACTCGTATAATAGAGTACACCTTCCTCCGAGCCAATATCATCCTCAAGATCAAAATAGAAATGATCATGTTCCGGAGGAGATATGTCATGAGAGAGTTCACCGGAGAACTCTTCATGAAAAGAATCATTCACCTGAAGTGAAATTGTGAACTCTTGTTCCATTGTGGGCTCATCACTATCCTCAATCTGAGTATCAAAGAGTGGATTCTCAGAAATTAAAGTGAATTCAGAGTCGAATTCAAATAGAGGATTGGTGAAAGTAGCTTTGAATGTTTCGGGAACAAAGTGATCAACATTCTCTATTGGACTGTTAGGGTGAGAAGTGAGTGAACGATCATTGATGTGAGTGAGTTCATCGGTGAACTCCTCAAGAAGATGATCAGCATCAGACTGTGGGAGTGATGCCTCAACATACTCGATGTTTCCATAGGAAGTACAATCGTCGCTAACATCGGAGAAAGTTTCAAAATGATCATTTGAACACTCAAGAGGGGAAAGAGAATCACACATATGATTAGAAGTTCCCTGTGACTCTCTCGGGATTGGGACAAGGTTCTCAACACTAGAATTTATGAATTCGTCCGATTCCTTTTCAGGAACAGTGTCAAAATGCTCGTCCCCCATGTTCAGAGAGTGAGTGGGAGCTTTGGGTGTGATAGCAGTTTTTTGAGATGAAATCTCAACTGATGGGATATCAACTGACTGAGGGAGTTGAGACATATTATCTTTAAAAGGATAAAAACTCTCCTCGTCATCATCATATAGAGCTGCCTTAAGAAATTGGGAACGTCTTAGAGCTGCATGCTCTAGGACTAATAATTCTTCCCTAGATTGGCGGGCCTCTCGTTCTTCGGCAAGCAACTCTCCCATGGTCTTTTCACCACTCACTTGATTCTTAAAGTTTTGAATCATATCATCAAGTGTTTTCATTGCGGTTTCAAAATCTTGGGAGATTTCTTGAGACAACGGCTCAGGTGGAGTTTGAACCGTATGGTGCTGTGGAGGTTGGAAATTTTCAAACCTGTGAGAGTCATGATTGTTACAAGGAAATGGAGTCCCTATTTGACAATCAGAGCTGAAATGGGGACCTCCACAGTACTCACAACAGTAAAACTGTTGAGTCTGGACTGGTGAATCATATGGATTTTGGTTATAACCAAAGTTCTGAGCATCACTGGAAAACTGTTCATAGACAAATGTGTTTCCGGATTGACACTCAAATCCTTGGTGAGGACCTCCACAAAATTCACAACAGATATGTTGATTATATGAAGATAGGTCGGGCTGTGGTGGGTAATTGGAAAAGTTTGAGGGGTCGTTAAATGAGTTCGGATTAGGATCATAATCAAATGAATTCCTCGAACCACAAAACAAACAACTCCCGTTATGAATATCATTACCACATTGTACACACGTACACCAACGACAGGGTGAACCAAAAAGAGGCTCACCACAACCGACACAAGGAATAAACGATCTCATTTGAGAGTTATGAAAAGGAATCAGTTTATCCAAAGAATCAACAAAACCAACATGGTGATCAGAATGACTATCAAGTCTCGAAGAACATTTTGAAAAATCAGGAGGTGGGACAAGTGGTGTGCTCTGAGAGCTAGCAATTTCCACCACTTCCGTTATGGTCTCTGGTTCTGGTTCTTGAGAAACGTGAAGATTAGGCAAGTCATTCTTGCTAGTCACCGGTCTAAATTCTGCATGTTTGCTTTTAACCGTAAATCGTGAAAGTTTAGGATCAATCTTAGACGGCTTAGGAGCAATTGAGGGGTTAGATCTTTGGATAACCGTAGGTTGGACGTATTTAGAACTTCCATTGTTAGAGGGAAGTACCTGGTCCTTTGTCACCCCGGTTTCTCGTTCCATTTCCCTACGCAGAATTAATGGATCATCACGAACAACACGAATTCTTGACATTTGTGATAAAGTCTGAAGTTTTTCAACTTCGTCCCAGAATTCGTCCTCGAGAGATTCCATGAGAATAGAAGAAGTTAGAATCAAATGGATAGAGGGTAAAGGGATAAAGAATCAAAATGGGTAAGAGGGTAAAGATGAATATTTTTGGTATTTTTGAAAAACATGATGCAAAAACAAAGAATGAAAATATTTTTGGTGTTGTTAACACTTTAGGAAAAGTGTTAATGAACTTTTTGGATTTTTGATAACTTTACAAAAAAAAACTGTTTACAAAAGGTGGTATATGTGCAAGAATGGGTCTGAAAAAGGTTTAGAACACACTAAAGCCTCCCCGGCAGCGGCGCCAAAATTTGATTGCTGCTGAACTAGTCAAGTCTAATCACACAAGCTAGCCACTTGTGAATGGCTAACCGTAATAGACTTAAAACTGCTCAGAAACCAATACAATGAAGTCCTGGAGAATAGAATGAATTCCTGGGTCGTTAAGTCCCACGGAGACTCAATGGTGTGTAAACACTTGATCAGATGGTAGAGTGATCACTAAGGATAGTGATCAGTAAGGATTTAGATGGATAATTATACCTAAAGAAAAGATTAATAAATTACAGCGACTTAAATGCAAATTAAGAAAATTCAAAAGATAAAATATATTAAATAAACGCTATCACTATTTTTACAATGATGTTTTTGATTTTATGTTTTTATAAAACTGAATTAAAAACTACATAACGTACAAATGAAAAAGTGAAACTAAATCAATATAAACCCTAAAAATATGAAAATGATATTTTTACAAACCTAAGGATATGAGAAAATTTATAGAAAAAGAAAATTATTTTTAAAACTATTTATCTAATTATTATTAATTAAAAACTATTTTTAACTATTTAATAATAGCCTAAAATACAAGAAAATATGAAACAAAGCTAGAAAAATAAAATTTTGACTTGGAAAAATCTAAAATAACAAAAGAGAATTTTCAAAACTATTTTTATATTTTTCTGAATATTTTTCTATTTTCTATGAATTAAAAACTATTAAAAACTAATTAAATTATTTAAAAATACAAATTTAACTAAGAAAAATCTAGAAAAATATTTTTTTGGCTTTTTATATTTATCTTAACTTAAGAAAAATGAAAAATTATTTTTTTGAAACTTCTCTTAATTAATTGTATTTAAAGCTAATTAAAAAGGCCTAAAAACTGAAATAAATCAAGAAAAATACTAAACTGACTTAAAAAAATGTGAAAAATTCAAGATAAGCTTAAAATAATATTAGGAATCTAGGAAAAATGGAAAAACAGGTGCTTGTGTGAAGGAAATTGCAACTGCTATAGCAAGTGCTTACAAATAAGCACTTGAATAAGCCAAATGAACTCAACAAGCCACCAACTGATTACACAAGCCAAAATATGCTAAAAGTACCTAAATGGAACAAGTTACAACTGCTCTACATCTCTGAAATACAAAATGCTAAGATTTGGTGATTTAAGATCATAAGCTAAAAACAGATTTGAGGCCAACTTGCAGCCTATGAATAAGCTATCAAATAAGCTGAGAACTAGAAAACAAAAGCTGGAACCTAAAGAAGGCCTGGCCAAGTGCTTACAAGCCAAAGACCAGACCTTGGTGAGCCAAGATAAGCCCTGTGCAAGGCTTGCACATACCCTGTGCAGACTCAGTGTTAACTGAGTCAGTTGCACAGGGGAACTGAGACCAGATTCACAAGCTTTTTTGGAGCTTTTAAAAATTTGATAAAAATCTGAAAAAATGCTAATAAGAAATAGGACCAGTTGAAGTTATTGAATCCACAATTTCACATGACTAGGCTCAGAAAGGAATCCAAGAAAAATCTCCCTAGTTGAGCCCAAAACTGAGTTTTCAAGTGTTTTTGACTTTTTAGCAGTTTTGGAGTTTTGACTTTTATGAGCTTAGAAACTGATTTTAAAGACTTAGATTGATGTGATAAGGTGGAATGAGACTACTGCAAGTTGTATCTATGAATTATGAACACAAAATAAGTGTTTGCTTTAATAAAAATCCAACAGTTAACTTATTAAGACAGCTTATAAGTAATGTTGACTTTGGTGGTTGCAGGCACAAGATAATGACTAGAATGAGTTCAAATAAGCTAACCAAGCCTGAAACAACAAGTTCTAACTACTGAGCTAACCTATGACACAGTGTACAAAGCTGATCCAAACATCATTTTAAGTACTGATATGCACTTTTAAACCACTCAACTACTGAACTACCTTGTTATATTGATCAAATTAAGTTTACTTGCTATAATTAACACTAAATAAACAGACTTAAACCATTCTAAACCACAGATACAAGTACAAACAAAAACTGCAAATTGACTTGAAAATTGAAAATGAGAAATCTTACTCACATGTGTCCAACTGTTTGCAGGCTAAAACCAAACCCAATCTACTCTATCCTAATCTATTTCACCCCATCCAATTGCTCTGCATCACCCACATATCATCACCATTTCCAAATGCACCCATTTTGACTTTCATTGACCAAGTAACACATTTACTTGAAAATGAATTGTGAGCTTATCAAAAGCATTCAGTAGCTTGTATGAACCTATTTGAACTGAAATAGAAGCTTTTAGACGCTTTAATGCAAGAGTTTGAAAGTGAATTTTTCAACAGTGAGCTTGAAAACATAAAATGATATTGAAACCTTGAATTACCACTTAAAACTGGATTGCAACTATAAAACAACTTAGTTTGATACATAGAAACAAAAATTACAACATTATGACTTAAACTAAAACATTTAATTAAAAAAATACGACATTAAAGAAAAAAAATAAAACTAGCTACCACTTTCTTTGCACCTCTCTCTTCCTTTTATATGCCAATCATCTCTCCCACTTGTTCTGAACTTTTCCCACTTTCTTTTGAGGCCATTGGATTACTTGATGTTATCTTGGCCCTTGATTGCATTTTGGCGGGAAATGTGTATTTTTGACAGTTGGGGTTGAGTGCAAAGGAGAAGGGTGCATTTAATGTGTTTTGGAGGGAGATGGAGGTGGAGGGAACAAGATAGTGTAAAGGTGAGGAGGGGGGATGGGTTGTCTGAGTGTTGCAGGCTTAGTTGGAGTGTGAGGAAGGAGAAAGAGTTTTGGCGGGTTTTGGGATTTTGACTATTGGTTGACCGGGGTTATTAATAAGCAGGGGGGTCAAATCAGGCAGGGGGTCCAAAGGTAAAATGGCAGGGGTCCAATTTGGTATTGACAAGTCCAAAGGGTTAAAAAGGTTTTAATGACAAGGACTAATATGTAATTTCTGAAAAACAAGGGACCAATGCTGCCATATTATCAAAGATGTTCCAAGGGACCATAAGTGACAAGTTTTAATAATACAAGGACCAAACTTGACATTTTCAAAATTCCAAGGATTAATTTTGCCAAATTTGAAACTTGGAGGACCAAACTTGTAATTTCTCAAAACTTTTGATATTTTTCACCAAAGGACTAAATTTGACAACTTATGATTTTAAAAGGACCTTTGGTGATTTTTCTTTTGAAATTAAGGGCTCAGGGACTATTTCTGACAATTTTTGAAACTTGGGGGACTGAAACTGCCAATTATGCAAATTTAGCTCATTTTTCATCTGATTTTAAACATTTTGCATCTGAAACATATAAAATGCAATTTTGGAATATTTTCAGTATTTTGATGCATTTCTGAGCATTTTTAGACGTTTTGTAGTTCAGATTTGACTAAAAATGATGAGTATTTGCACACTCATCATTAGTGTAAACGATTTACTAATCTAGATCATAAAACTATTTTAAGCTTCTTGAATAACGCTTGTTAAATTTGATAAACCTCTGTGTTATTTGTGAGCTCGATTGATAAGGATTTAAAAAGTACACTTTTGAGGGGTCATTTAAGCCCTTAATTGATCACTTTTGTATCCGTTACTACTTAATTTCGTTCCTTTTCACTTTTTAGGTCTCTTGAAGGCAAATTGCTGGAATGACACTTATTCGGATGAAAAGGCGCGAATATATGTAGAAAATGGCCAAAGTCAAGAATAGAGACACTCAAGCTGCTGGAACTGAAGGGGACGGTGTCACAGCCAATTCGCGACGCCGTCGTGACACACCTTGAGACGACTTAGAGAGCAAATTGCTATTTTGCACTTGACGGCATCAGGTTTAAAAGAGTAGGGCGTCACAACTCAGACGGCCTAGATTTGGATCTCGACGGCGTAAGAAGATGAAGCCAAAGGCGTCACAAGCATAAGGTGACGCCATTACAGAGTTGACGTGGCCAAGACGAAAACCTAATGGCGGTGACTCGACAGCGTCACAACTAAAGAGTGACGCCGTCGCATATTGTAACTCTATATATAGAATTCGAATTTTCAGTATTTAAGAGAGGTAGTTTTGTGGAGTAAAACCTAAACCGAATCTAGGCTGTCTTGGGCAGTATCTTAGGGTTCCATACCCTATTTTACAACAAGATAAGTGATTTACTTCATTAATTCAATTATGTCTTCAATTGTTTGTGTGTATGCTTGCATGTTTTCCATGTCCGGCTAAATTACTTGTGGGTTTGCTTAGATCTATGAAACCTAGATATTGAATATTGATTGGTTGTCTCTTATCTTAATTGTGATTGACCTAGTATTGCGATAGGTCATTCGTTGTGTTTTTAATGCTTGAGTAATCTTTGTGAACATTAGTTTATAATCACCTAGAGTTATTATAGTCTAAACATCCAAAGATAACCTTAGAGTTAGTTTATGAATCCTAGAGATTTCGTAGGCAATAACCTTAAGGTAGTCTCAAAGAGTTAGGGAAAAACGCATACCCTACGACCTTAGAAGACATAACGCGTTAAGAATAAGGACGTGACAATTCAACCATCAATAGGAGATAACTAGGGAGTAATAGCATCTAAGTAAACACATTTTTAATCATCATAAGAGCACACAATAATAAAAATAGACTACACTCACCTTAGCTTAGTTAATTAGACAATTAGATAAGTAGAGTAATCGGTAGAAATACCAAACCCCCAAATCCAATACCCCGAGATTCGTACCTTTCAATTTTCTAAAAAATATAAAAAAAGATAAAAAATGATCTTCCTCAACCCCAACCTTAGCGTAGTAATTTCTCACTAGCATTCCTATTCTCCTAGAGAACGATATCAATTCCCAAGGCTTACCCTAATACTACACTACAACGATTAGGTTCACTTCCTAAGGTGTTGAAAAACTTGCTCGACGAAAAGGAAGTTCCTTTGACCCCGAACGCGCGTTGTACGCGTATCAAGTTTTTGGCGCCGCTGCCGGGGAATAGAATAGCTAGTTAGATTTCCACCTCGTTTAGGTTCCCTTGCTTGATTCCTATCAAGTAAGTTTTTTTTTCCATTTTTAGCTTCCTCGTAGTCTATCCCCCTTCTTCATGACCTTTGTTCGTAACCCCATCACTTTTCATCATGGAAGGTGATAATCAACCACCACTCAACAACCCACCACCAAATAAATCCCTTTCACTAAAACCCCAATCCAATGACCAACACAACAGCCGAAGCCGTTATGTGAGTAGAAACAACGACCTTCAAGATTTGCAAAAGGTATTTGATAGTACAATTAGGGATGCTGTTGAGAAAATGGTTAGCGCCTCTGTTGATGGCTCCATGATAAGCAGTAATTCGGATAATGGCTTAGTGGATAAAAACGTTAATGAGGATGATAGTGCTTATTTCAATCTTTACCCCACTAAGTAAGAGGTTGCTTACTATCAATACATAATCGATAATCCCTGATCACCCATCATTACGATAAGTCCAAAGATTAGGAGAGGAAATCCTTGGAACCTCAAAATCCCTTGTATGATTGGATATAGGAATGTCGAGCATGTTTACATAGATACGGAATCTCCCATTAATGTGATGTCATCATCTATTTACAATGACATTATGAATGAGCGACTTAAGATTAGGAGAGACCCTAAGTATCCAGGTGCGGTTTGCAACTTTGTGGGAAGAGTCAAAGATGTACACGTCTTTATAGGGAATTTCACTTACTTAGTTGATTTTGTGGTCCTAGAAGACATCAGATGTGTCATTGACTATAGCTTATCCCAAGTAGTGCTAGGAAAACTGTTTGTTGAAACATCTAAAATGAGCCATAACAAGTATGAAGGGACGGTTAGGTTTTAGGATGGGGACGGTGAGATCACTTATAGGATGCCTTGGAAGACGAATGGATATGGCCCTTTATCCCTTTTCGAACAAGACAACATTAGAGCTTTTGAGGAAAAAAGCGAAGACGATGTTGAAAAAGGTTTGAACTTCATGTGGGAGAAAAGGAGACTTTATTATAAGGATTGCTTGACCCTAGGGCCTAGGTATAGAGTCGATGAAAATTTTGTCAATATGATAGAATTTTCATTGAGAATGAAAAACGAGACCACGTAGGGGCACGACTTCGAGTCTAGCTGCAAGACTCACAAATAAAGAAAAGCGCTTCGTGGGAGGCAACCCATGCTTAACTGTTTGCTTGTTTGTGTGTCGTATATCTTTTATTGATTGTTTATTCTCATGTTTGAACTTGTAAAAATGCTTTATTTTGTCTTTAATCTCGTCTTAATTACATATAAAGGTATTTTACAAAAGGGATAAGTGTAGGGAGGATTACACACGTTTTCAAAAAGAATGTGAACATGAGAATTACGATTATTAAAAAGATATACATGCGTGTTTGTTCGAGTCAAATGCTTGTATCGAGTCATAATGGATATTTTGTAGGAAATTTTTTCCAGATTCTAAAGATATAAATTTTCCATAATTTTTTCCAGAAAATCGCAAGCCAGTTTCTGTCAGGATAACCTGACGGCGTCAGGGTCGCAACCTGACGATGTCACGAGGAGTAGAAACAGTTTACTACTTTTTCTCGTTTTATGAGCTACTTATAATTTTTTGGAATTTTCCAAGTCTTAATTTTCCAGAAAATCTGTAAACATCCATTCCACAAGCATTATATCTTAGTTTAGTAGAGTCATATATATATTGTTACCGCGAATTTTACGCGAAGGTTTCGTTTGTTTTCTTCTAGTGTGCAGGTTTTATTTATCAAGAAAAAGATACATAAGATTGGAAGGAGCTTTTCACACAAACATTCTTCTTGAAGAAAGATTTAACCACTACTTCACACGGATCCTACCGAGCTAATTAGGGGAGTATTAGTTTCTTTTGTTTTTAATTACCTTTTATTATCATAACTTTGATACTTTCGGGGAACATTGGGGACAATGTTTAGTTTAAGTGTAGGGAGGGAAAATAAAACGGGAACTTTGAAACTATGCTTATCCTTGACTATTTGCCTTGTCCAATTTTATTTGTGTAATAAACCATGAGAAATATCGGTTAGGGTAATTTTGGCACCAAATTTAAAATTTTTCATGACATGTAAGAGTGGGCCACTAGTCTTAATAAAGCGTCTCATGGATAGGAAGTTATATGACTAGCACAAAATCCTCTACCACTTAAATTCCACCCAAAATGTGAGGATCGCCCTTAGATTTGTAGGAATTAAAGCATTCCACTTTAATGCTTCGAGAGTGTACCGGTAGTTTAATAGATTCTAGAACTTGTTTTGTGATGCATTCCGAGATCGCTAGTGAGACTACACTTGTGTAGCTAGGAATAACTAAATGATAAGAGGCATTAGGATAACCCTTGTTTGATACCCGTATTATAATTACTTCTTCCACATCGGTTGAGTAATTCCCCCACACCCTTGCGTTGTACTCATCTTTAGTACACGATACCCCTAGTTAACCCCTCAGAGCCTATCCTTTTCGCGGTTCTCGTGATGTTTCGGTTTTCCGGAATATCAATGAAGATCATTGTTTACAATGCACCCCCAAATATACACCTAAATCACCTTATTGTTATCATACTAAACCCTTAGTTCAATTATCTAGTTGCTTGCATAAATTGCTAAGTCGAGTCATATCCTTTGTACACAGTTTTGGGACGATTGGGACTCATGGAAAAAGTTAAATTTTATGAAGTGACGGGAATGAACGTTAAATTTAAATTCCCTTTATTTGCGTAATAATGTACTCCAAGTGTTTTGATCTTTTCAATTCGGGTCAAATTAGTGTTAGAGTAATAAAAACTCAAGTGTAGGGATGTGCCTATAAATCCATATTATTTTGATGTCATCGTAGAGGATGGTAGAGTAAAAGTGAATAAAAAAATAGAAAAAGAAAAAAATAGAGTGAAAAAAAAAAAAGGGCTACCATCCTATATCGATCTTAAAATTTATGTTTGTTTGTTTTAATTTATCTAGAGTTTAGAGTGTCGAGTCTTGGCTTAGCAACGCCATTCTTCTCATGCTTGTACATAAAGATTTTTGACTTGCCACCACTAAATCGCCTATCCCACCAAACCCTTTGTTTCCCTACCTTAAGCCTAACGTTACAACCCTTTAAAAGACCTCTTGGATAGTTTTTCCTTGGTTCTTACGCCAAAAGCGATGGAGGTTTGATCTAGTCTCAAGCCTATGGTAATCTATGTACTAGGACCGGTTAATGAGTGTTTATCTTCCATTTCCAACTTGATATATTTTATATACACCCGAGAGATGAGAGTATCTAAACACCACTTGTGAGGTGCTAGTATGTAATTTCCGTGCTTGTTATGACTTTTGTGGGGCTTATACGTGTTGTGAATTGTTCTAAACTAATGCTTCATGACCCCTAACTTATAAATTAATTGGCTAAAAGCACATTTGCTTGAGGACAAGCAAATACCAAGTGTAGGGATATTTGATAAGGATTTAAAAGATACACTTTTGAGGGGTCATTTAAGCCCTTAATTGATCACTTTTGTATCCGTTACTACTTAATTTCATTCCTTTTCACTTTTTAGGTCTCTTGAAGGCAAATTGCTGGAATGACACTTATTCGGACGAAAAGGCGCGAATATATGAAGAAAATGGCCAAAGTCAAGAATCGAGACACTCAAGCTGCTGGAACTGAAGGGGACGGCGTCACATCCAATTCTCGACGCCGTCGCGACACACCTTGAGACAACTCAGAGAGAAAATTGCTATTTTGCACTTGACGGCATCAGGTTTAAAAGAGTAGGACGTCACAACTCAGACGGCCTATATTTGGATCCCGACGGCGTCAGAAGATGAAGCCGACGGTGTCACAAGCATAAGGTGACACCGTCACAGAGTTGACGTGGCTAAGATGAAAACCTAATGGCGGCGACCCGACGGCGTCACAACTAAAGAGTGACGCCGTCGCATATTGTAACTCCATATATAGATTTCAAATTTTCAGTATTTAAGAGAGGTAGTTTTGTGGAGTAAAACCTAAACCGAACCTAGGTTGTCTTGGGCAGTATCTTAGGGTTCCATACCCTATTTTACAACAAGATAAGTGATTTAATTCGTTAATTCAATTATGTCTTCAATTGTTTGTGTGTATGCTTGCATGTTTTCCATGTCCGGCTAATTTACTTGTGTGTTTGCTTAGATCTATGAAACCTAGATATTGAATATTGATTGGTTGTCTCTTATCTTAATTGTGATTGACCTAGTATTGCGATAGGTCATTCGTTGTGTTTTTAATGCTTGAGTAATCTTTGTGAACATTAGTTTATAATCACCTAGAGTTATTGTAGTCTAAACATCCAAAGATAACCTTAGAGTTAGTTTATGAATCCTAGAGTTTTCGTAGGCAATAACCTTAAGGTAGTCTCAAAGAGTTAGGGAAAAACGCATACCCTACGACCTTAGAAGACACAACGCGTTAAGAATAAGGACGTGACAATTCAACCATCAATAGGAGATAACTAGGGAGTAATAGCATCTAAGTAAACACATTTTTAATCATCATAAGAGCACACAACAATAGACATAGACTACACTTACCTTAGCTTAGTTAATTAGATAAGTAGAGTAATCGGTAGAAATACCAAACCCCCAAATCCAATACCCCAAGATTCGTACCTTTCAATTTTCTAAAAAATATAAAAAAGATAAAAAATAATCTTCCTCAACCCCAACCTTAGCGTAGTAATTTCTCACTAGCATTCCTATTCCCCTAGAGAACGATATCAATTCCTGAGGCTTACCCTAATACTACACTACAACGATTAGGTTCACTGCCTAGGGTGTTGAAAAACTTGCTTGACTAAAAGGAAGTTCCTTTGACCCCGAACGCGTGTTGTACGCATATCATCGATCTCATTTGATTGCTTATGTGTTATTCTTACATGCTCCCATTGCTATGCTAGACTATTATACATGTATGTTTTTTGTAGATAACATAAGTTTTAAAATTTGGTAAGTGAGTAAAACTTTACGACGTTACTGTGATGTTTTTCTGTCACGAAAGTAGGATCCCTCTCGGGAAGGATCCGGTGGATCCAGGTGGACAGATTTGTGTTTAGTGCCTTTAAGCATCTCCCTCACCTTCCAGACCTTATTGGATTAGTTGGTCATGCTATATTAGGATCACTTAAGTTGTCCTTAGGCTCACTAGTCTTGACCACTTTGGTCTTATGCCATTTAAGACACCTTAATGGAGTAACTAACTTAGGAAATGTAGGTACTAGACCTTGCTAGAACCCAATCATCTCCTTTTCACCTCATATGTTATCCGGATCCCCAGCCTAAAGCTATCCGGATCCCTCTAGTGAGGGAACCGGTGGAACTGGGCAAACATAAGGTGCATTATCGCTTGAGATAATCATTTAAAATTTCATTTTTCCACTCAAACACTTGCTCAACACATAGGATTATCAGTTTCTTATGGAAGAAGAAACTTTTTATGTTTTTAAATGAGTTCCGTATATGTAACTATTTACATGTTCTCTTTGTTTCCATGATATTATGTGAGCAATTTCTCCATTTGTATAATTGTTTTCCTTTTGTACTAACTCACTTGAATTTGTGTAGGTTGACAATGGACGATTTCATTATCAACTCAAGTTGTGCTCATTCGCACATTTTTCATCTTCCTAATCTTGCATTATCCTCGCCATCTTCCTCCACTTTTGTCACTACTCACAAAGTCATCATGTTTACCACCTCAAGTACTTGATTAACCAACGAGGTCAATCTTAGTGAAAAATCCTTTATTGAGTCATCAACTGAGTCAACAAAAAGACTCACCTTGATACCTTTCATCACCATCCCTTGCTACTATTGAGTCAAATTCTTTCTTTCCTAGTAAAACTTGACATCTCATCACCTCTACCACTACCACCTCCAAGTCATGATGAGGATTATTATCATTATCAACATGTCCAAGGTCTATTTCATGAACTACGTGATGAAGTATGTTTCATGTTCTACCATATTCTACTTATGTCAAACCACAACATACTTGTGTCAACCACAACCTACTCGTGTCAACCACACCCTACAAGTGTCTCACTACCACTACAATTCATGGTCGTTCAACCATCACAATTCATGGTCGTTCAACCATCTTCCACAAACATCTATATTGTCAAAAGCCAAGTTCATTTCTTAATGAAATGCGTCTCATTACCAAACACATTTTTTTTCTACCCTGAACAACCTTACAACCTCTAAACCAACCACAATGATGCAATTAGAATGATTATTCTCTTTTTGACACTAATCTTTTCTTTGTAGGTTCATATATACACACTTTGATGTGTATGAGACTCTCGTCTATGGACGGAATTTTACACTAATATTTTTTGTAGGTTCACTCATATACATGGTTTTGTATACGACACACTTGTCTCCGGACGAGGTTTACCAATTTTTCTTTTGTAGGTTCCTGTTGACGCCCTCGAGCAAGGGGGAGCTTCCGTTGAGCATCTACAGAGTGCATCATATGACTTACTCGTCTATGGACGAATATATCTTTACACTAATTTTTTCTTTTCTGTTTTGTAGATTTTCAAAACACACTAGGAGCACTTGACGCCCTCAATAAAAGGGAGCTTTCGTCAAAGTAAAAACATTGCAAATTTTGCAATACATTCGTCTTAGCCTTCCTAAAATACTTGACGCCCTTAACAAGGGGGAGCAACCGTCAAGGAGGAGGGTGCACACATTTATTCTTCAAAATTACTTTGTGTTTCGACAAAAGGGAGATTTCTTTCTCATCATATATATTTTTTATTTCATTCCACAACACTAACCTTGATGTAGGTTAAGCCTCAAAATTTGATCCATTGATCAGTTGGCAACCATGATTATAATTCAAATGATCTTTCTATGTATGTTTTTTCTTTGTGTGATTCTCTAGGTTCCTCTTAAAGGTGAGACGACAACCTCTTGAAGACATGCAAGCTCAAGGTCATGAGTTGCTAAGCTTCATCATCATCAAGACCACTGAAGTGAATCTTGTTGATAATTCTTCTCTTCCTCCATTAGTGTTTCGTGTTGAAGGTATTGGTGTGGTGCGCCAATTGTGTACAACAATGGGAGCAATAAGGTATTTTCAATTTAACTTCACTAAGGATGATGCAAGCTCTCCATTCTTGGGAAAATGAACTTTAAACTCCAAGGACACACCCTTTTTGTTTCGATAAAAGGGGGAGAAGAGTGTAAACGGAGAAGGTAATGTAAAGGAAGTATGGACACAAGTAACTTTAAAATTTTACCTATCTATTATGTTTACATATATTTTTTCATCATCAAAAAAGGGGAGATTATTAGTGTAAATATTATGATATTTAATCTATACAGTCTCGTTTGTTTGTTGATGACAAACATGTAACTTGTAATACATAACGTAAATGTATAAGTTACTCGTAATCTTATTTTGTCTCAACATACTTTCAACATCTCTTGACGTCTCAAATCCTTGTATGCTACAACACAGGTGTACATGATTGTTATGTTGTGTTATGATCAAACCCCTAATAAACCATTAAACATATTTAGTTAAATAGTTTATATAAAGCCAAAACCATTTTTATAAAACATATATAAGTAACATTTGTTACTTACACTTTTATAAAATACATGGCCTTAAAACTAGTTGTTGGAATGACTCCTAAACTAGATTTCAAGTGTTAGTAATTAATATGTAATAGTTAGCTTAATATGGCTTTTATGTTAGTAATCATGCCAAGGCTTATGTAGAAAGCCCATGATCCTTGGCCCAAGCCCATAAAGGAAAGGAAGGAAACTTGCATGTTGCCCTAGTTCTTTCCTATAAATAATGCTTGTAAACCCTCACTTGAGGGTTGGTTGTTCATTTTATTCATTCACTCTACGCGTAACATTTCTCATTCATACGTGTGTGTGTTTAACGTGTTCATCCGATCACTTCTCTTCTCTATTTCTTATATTGATGCTTGTGTTACTAATATGGGAACCTAACAGTGGTATCAATCGCCAAATAGTTGGGTGAAAATCTTTTGTTTTTGAAGTTATTTTTTGTCTTACGCGTAACTTACGGTTCTCAAACGTTGTCACGCTTAAAAACTCAATTTTTACACTTTTCAATCCAAGATTCTTGTACTTTCAACATTTTTAAGTGTTAAAATATCTGTTTTTGGCAAAAAGTTTTGAACTTTACGTGTATTTCTTTGATTTTCAACTTGGTTTTATACGTGGGATCATTTCTACGCATAAGGTGTTTCTAAGTTTTGGATCATCAAGTTTCACACTTTTGTGTTATTTTGGTGATACTGAAGTTGTTTCATCTCAAAAATCTGGTTTAGAATCACTTTTGGCTAAGAATCCGTTTTGGTTACATTCTACGCGTAACAAAACCCTAGTCTTACGCATAAGATTTCCTTGGTTTGATCTTCAGTTTTCATGGTTTACTCAGTGTTTTCTTGCTTGGATAAGCCTAAAAACACTTCGACTTTGGATATCATTTACACTGTGATAGTGTAAAGGATTTTTGGGCAAAAACCCTAATTTTACGCATAAGCTTAAACTTACGCGTAGAACTCTTTACGCCTAAGATTTTTCTTACGCCTAAGCCTTGTCTTACGCATAAGCTAATCCTACGCATAAGTTTTCTACGTCTAACTTTCAGTTTACGCCTAACTTTAGTGTTTCTCAACTCTTACGCGTAAGCTAATCCTACGCGTAACTATTGCTTTTACGCGTAAGTTTGGTGTTTTTACGCCTAAGTGTTACTTCGTCTTAACGTGTTTTCTACGCCTAAGCATACTTCATCAACAACGTTTCATTCGACTACAAAGATCCATTTAACAACACAAGTTTTCAACATGTCTCAACCACCATACTCTAACTACTTTCCTTACACGTATAATCAACAACAACAACAACTAAGTCCACAACATCAACAATTCAATCAACAACAACAAATTTATCAACAACAATTCAACCAACAACATTATCCACAACAAGGAGCAATTCCACCTCAAATGGTTCAACCACCACCTAGTCTTCAAGTACAACCTTACACAAACGTTTACAATCAACATCCATCCAGGAATACTATGAAGGAACCGACTTGGTTTGCAAAGATGTGTGAAGCTTTAAGTAGCCAACAATCCATTCATGAGGCAGGGTCACTAGATATACCTCCAATGCTCACTCCCGGAAACTATGATCAATGGGTGATTAGGTTCTTTAGGTTTTGTGATCTAAAGAAGCCACATGGAAAGTTCTTAAAGAAGGTCATCTTAGAAGGTCCATTTCAGATGCCTATTCTCGTTACACCGGAGATCCAAATGCTATTCCACCAAGAGATGATCTCACAAACATTGCAACTGTCGCTGACCTTTCTGGTGATGAACTTTTACACTACGAAGCTGATGAGCTAGCAATGCAATATATCCTTTTAGGATTACCCAATCCAATCCTTCAAAGTGTGGATGCTCAAAAGACTGCAAAAAAGATGTAGGAACATATTCATCTTCTCATGGAAGGCACTGAACTTAATCAAGAAGATATGGAATCAAAAATTTACTTGGCTTATGAACACATCATGATTGAGCCCGGAGAGACATTAGAGTCATATCATCATCGATTCTCTGAGATCATCAATGACTTGGACAAACACAACATCATCATACCAAGAATTGCTGTTAACACTAAGTTCCTAAGTAGTCTTGGTCCTAAGTGGGAAAAATATGTCATTTTCATCCGTCAAGCGAAGAATATCCATCATGCTACTTACGGATTATTGTACGACTATTTGAAGCCACATCAAAAAGAAGTTGACAAAGAAAGGACTATCCGTAGACTCCCGAACCCACCATCACTTCTGGACAATCAACAACTTGCTTTGTGGGCTCAAACTAGTTATCCTCCTCAACCCGCTCCTCAACCAACTGTAATAATTACACCATATGATCTGTCAGAACAACAATCTCAACAAACTCAATTGGTTCCATACAACAACAACAATGATCAAGCACTTTGCAGTGAAGCTAATGAGAACTCCGAAGCTTTCAATGCATTGCAACAAGGATTTGTTATGATTGCTAAAGCCTTCGGCCGGTATACAAGCAAATCCAACAATCGCATTTGCTCCTCATCAAACACAAGGAATCAGGCTGTTGTGAACAATAGACGTGTTGAAGTTCAGAATCGTGGTTATGGTCGTCAGATGGGAGGAGGTCAAGGGTTTAGTGCTATGAGAAGGAATAACCTGGGTGCTTCACAACAACAGAGAGCTCAAGTGGTTGAACAGGGAAATGCTCAGAATGGGATGAATGGTCTTCGCTGCTACAACTATAATGAGAAGGGTCACCTGGCTAATGCATGCCCAAAACCGAGGACTAGAGGCAGTGCTTATCACAAGGAAGCTTTACTTTTGGCTCTTAAGGATGAAGCTGATGGAACTCTCACAACCAAAGAACAAAGCTTTATGGCAGATGCAGACTCAGATGATGATATGGAGGACTTGCAGGCTAATGCAGCAGTGATGTTGATGGCACAAATGCAAGCTCTCCACATGAGTGACACAGGCCCAGTGTATGACACTGATGGCTTGTCTCAGGTACCCGAACAAACCATATTCATCACTGATCTTATATCTCAGCCAACATCTGAATCCGACGAGGCTCAGAATGTTCAACATGATCCGTCCACATCTCATTTTGACGATTCTCAACTAGACCCCGTAGTTACATTTGATGATCAAGATGACCTTATGGTTACCTATGATACTCAAATTGACTCCGTGGTTATACTTGAGGATCTAAATAGTGATCATGTGGTGACTCACGTTGAACACGCTGAACCTTTGCCCAATCCAGATGTTGATCTCTTACTTAAAGACCAACAATCCCGAATGGAAGAATGTTGTGCATTAAATCAGCAATTGCACAATAAAAATGCACTGTTAACTAGGGATATTGAATGCTTAAAACGGCAACTCAATTTTTTCAAAACTCAAGAAAAACGTGAAAAATGTTCTGAAGTCGCTTTTGCTAAATCACACCAAAACGAAAAATCTTTAGAACGACAGATTCGTGATCTAGCCGCTTCGAAGAATGCTTTGTTGTCTCAAATAGAACAACTGAAACATGAACATACAAAACAACTTAACGCTCTTACTTTGGAAACTCAAAAAGCCAAGGCTGAGTTGTTAAATTGTCAAAAATAGTTATCTGCATACAAAAAGCATTCAACGAAATGAATAGATGACCATCTGGAAGAAATTATCGGCTTACAAAACAAACTCAAAGAGTTTCGAAATGTTGTTTACAAACATGGTGAGTCAATCACAACTATTCAAAAGTTTACTTTAAAACCCAATCCAAATGGATATGGACCGAATCTTGCTGATTACAAACCAAAGCTTTCAACCAAAGCATTCAAACCAAATCCTGAAGTTTCCAGTGCAGAATACAAAATTGATAATTCTGTTATGAGTGTTGTTGAATATCATCGTCAAGAGGAATTAGATGCAGAAGACGAGAGTCGATCAAAATTAGAAAATGTTGTTTATAACAAACCATTTAACTATTCAAAAGCCGTCACTTTCGTCACACCAAAGCATTCTTCTAACACACCTAGGATTATCACAAATACGTCTGAGTCTTCTAATGTTGCTCCCCAACCAAGTTATGCACAAATTTATGGTCCTTTACCTTCACTCAGTGAAGTAAATTCAAAACCCAAAAATCGTCAAATTCTCAGATATTTTGACATTTTTACTTCTGACCTCAAACTTTTAGAACGTGAGATTGAATTTCATTCTGAAATAAAAGTTGAACATTTTCAATCGCCTCAGGTGCGAGAACAAAGAGATATTTTTCAGAAAAGAATTTTACCTCATGTTAAAAATTTGAAAAATTGTGCATTGTATTGGGAAAGGGAATTTCATAAGGAACTTGGATTGATGAAAATCGTTTTCGAGAAAACAGGAACATCTATTTCTAATACAAAACGTAAAAAGAAAATGTTACGAAAAGATGTTGATCGACTCTTGGAAGATGTTATCTGTGCCGATATCCATAATGTTGTGTTATTGCATTCTTTGTCATATGCATTTGATTATATCTCTGCTGATACTGTTGATTCTGTTGAAATTGTTGAGAATACTGATAATGTGCATCAGATCGAATCTTTAAAAGTTGAAAATGAACGTTTGTTAAACGAACTTTCAAATGCAAAACGTCGTCTTCAATGGTGTCAAAAAGATTGTCAAAAATCGTGAACTTTCTCTGCAAAACAAAATCACTCAGTTGCGCTCAAAATCTTTTGATCCTAAAATTAAGCAACTGGATGATCAAAACGTGTCTTTGAAATGTCAAATATCAAAATATGAACAAGAACTTGCAAAAGTTAAAAAGGAATATGGTGTCATATTTGATTTACTCAAATAGACTCGTGATGAAGCATCAAACGAACTTGATCATTATCTTGCACACACTAAAGAAGTCACAAATGTTTATGGAAACCTTCGTTCTAAAAATCAAGATTTGTTACACACTATCATTGTGTTAAAAGAGAAGTTAGGAAAGTATGAACAAGTTCAGCTTAGCAACATTAAGAAACTTGCACCGGTAACACTTAGAAAAAGTGACACTAGAATGCCTACTGACAAATCACAAGATACTAATGTGCTTCCTTCTACTGAAATAGGACTAGTTGCCTCTTTTCCCAACGTCCGCACTTCATAGCCTAGGAGCAATACAAGGAAGAATAGGAAGTTGCCACCTAAGAAAAGAACAATAAAGAATGCTGAAGTAGAAGAACACCCTAGGACTTTGAATAAGACCCAAGTTGCATCCACTTTAGATATTGCGTCTGACAAATGTCATGGAAAAAGTGTTGTAACGAATGCTGAACCTTTAAGTACTTTTGATATTAAGTTTGAAGCTTCTTGTGTTATATGTCGTAAAAGTATGATTTCTGATTGTCATGATAAATGTGTTGCTAAAGCTATCTTGTCTCGTTTACGAAATCCTAAGAAACGGAATACCTCTAGGCCCACTAATGCTTCTAAGTCTGTGCTTGGTAAACCGCCCTCTGTAGATTCTAAGAAATGCATTGATGTCCCTGTAGCTCAATTATCACCTCCAAGGAATGTAGTACCACCTAGTGCATTCACTAAGACTAAAGCAAAGACTAGTTGGAGATGGCAGAAATGGATACATAATACACTAAGATTTAAATGGATGCCTAAAATCATTGATGTGTGTATTTTGACTATAACTGCTTTGGAAACCTCTAACTCTTCGGGTTCCACATCTACTTCTATACCATCTGTGTCGTCTGTGTGTAATGCAGGTGATACAGATCATCCTTTGGATTGTTGATAGCGGATGTTCCCGACACATGACAGGAAATCTTAAACTGTTATCAAACTTTGTTGCAAAGTTCATTGGCACTGTTAGATTCGGGAATGATCACTTCGCAGCTATCATGGGCTACGGAGATTACATCAATGGCAACATCGAAATTAGCAGGGTTTATTATGTGGAAGGTCTCGGTCACAATCTCTTTTCTGTTGGTCAATTCTGTGATGGAGATTTGGAAGTTGCTTTTCGGGAGAAAACTTGTTTCATTCGTGATCTACAAGGAAACGATCTAATGTCTGGCACTCGCAATTCAAGTCTCTACACTATCTCCATGCAAGACATGATTGCTTCATCTCCCATCTGTCTACTTTCAAAGGCAACATCAACAAAATCTTGGCTATGGCACCGTCGTCTCTCACATTTAAACTTTCAAACCATAACCAACCTTGCTTGATATAAACTTGTTGAAGGTCTCCCGAGATTCCGATATTCTAAAGATCACCTTTGCTCAGCTTGTGAACAAGGGAAAAGCACTCGTGCTCATTTTCCTTCAAAGGTGGAACACAGCTCTCAGCATGTGCTTCATCTTCTTCACATGGATTTGTGTGGCCCGATGCGTGTGCAAACGATTAATGGCAAACGCTACATCCTGGTAATCGTAGATGACTACTCAAGATGGACTTGGGTCTACTTTCTTCGAAGCAAAGATCAAGCTCCACAGATGATCATCACCTTTCTCATGAAAATACAAGTTCAGCTCCGGAACACAGTCAGACAAATGAAAACAGACAAAGGAACTGAATTTGTGAATCAAACTCTTCGGGAATTTTATGAGAAAGTGGGAATTGAGCATCAAACATCTATTGCACGTACACCAGAACAAAACGGAGTTGTTGAAAGACGAAACCGCACGTTAGTGGAAGCTGCAAGAACGATGTTACTTAATGCTAAACTTTAGGATTACTTATGGGCTGAAGCCGTGTCAACTGCATGCTACACTCAGAATCGATCAATGATTACCAAACGCCACAACAAAACACCTTATGAGCTTATCCACAACCATAAACCAAACCTAAAACACTTTCATGTATTTGGATCCCATTGTTATCTGAATAATGATCGTGATGACTTTGGTAAGCTCAAAGCCAAAGCTGACATTAGAGTCTTTATAGGATATTGTGAAATCTCTAAGGGTTTGCGGATCTGGAATCGTCGTACAAAGCAGGTTATGGAAACGATTCATGCAAATTTCGATGAGCTTACAGAGATGGCTTCTGAGCATAACAGCTTGGAACCCGGTCATAACCGTTTAAACTCCCCCAAACCCCATCATCAGCTGAACCAAGCCCCCAGCTTACTCGTCAACAAATGGAAAAGCTATTTGCTCCTCTGTTTAGTGATGATATTGATGAACGTGCTCCAGGTGTATCCAATGTTTCCGCTGCTCAACCTGATCATATTCCAATACCTGATACACATGCTACAACAACTACTATTGAAGAAGCACCACCAGTTGACTCTACAACAACAGTTGAACAAACTGCTTCCAACGACACTGAACCAGCTAATGATGTTCTAAACAATGAAGTACCCCCACCTGTAGATTTTGATCCAAATGCGTTCTTCAACCCTTTTTGCTAATGAAACTGTTGCACCTGATGTTGCGGAATCATCTACAAGCCATTTGAATCCTCAAAATCTGCACAATGTATACCAACATCAACCCTCTACACATCGTTGGACAAAAGACCATCCCCTTGAGAATATTATTGGTAACCCGAATCAACCAGTCATAACTAGACAACGTCTTCACACAGATGGTGAACATTGCATTTATGCACTCAGTGTCTGCCATTCTGAACCTAAAAACATTAAAGACGCAATGACCAAAGACAACTGGATTGAATCCATGCAAGAAGAATTCAATCAGTTTAAACATCTTGAAGTATGGGAACTGGTTGAAAGACCAACAGGGGTCTATGTCATTGATCTCAAATGGATTTGGAAAAAAAAATTGGATGCTGAAGGGAACGTAATCAGACTCAAGTCACGTCTGGTGGCTAAGGGTTATAGACAGGAAGAGGGTATTGACTTTGAAGAATCATTCGCTTCGGTTGCTCGTCTTGAGGCTATTCGGATATTTTTGGCGTTCGCGGCTCATATGAATATAACGGTCTTTCAGATGGACGTGAAAACTGCTTTTTTGAATGGTCAACTGAAAGAAACAGTCTATGTCAGCCAGCCAGAAGGATTCGTTGATCCAGAGTTCCCGAACCACATCTACAAACTGAACAAAGCTCTGTACGGTCTCAAACAAGCTCCAAGGGCGTGGTACGATAAGTTATCATCCTTCCTCATTGCCAATAAATTCACCAAAGGTTCGGTCGATCCTACACTTTTCATACAATATCACAGGGCTCACATATTAATCGTTCAAATCTATGTGGATGACATCATTTTTGGGTCAACACATTTAAAATACTCAAATGCTTTTGCAAAACTAATGACAAAACATTTTGAAATGTCAATGATGGGTGAACTCACATTCTTTCTCGGAATGCAAGTTCATCAATCACCCTGTGGTATTTTCCTGAGTCAGTCCAAATATGCCCTTGAACTTCTTAACAAATTTGGAATGCAAAACTGTGACACCTATGCCACACCAATGGCTCATACCAAGAAGCTAGATGCTGATTTACATGGGAAATTGGTGGACCCTACCAAATACCGTAGTATCATTGGGTCTTTCATGTATCTAACAGCTAGCAGGCCTGATATTGTGTTTGCCGTATATCTTTGCTCCCGTTATCAGTCGAGACCAACGGAAACTCACCTCTCAGAGGGTTAAATAATCCTCTGATACATCAAGGGAACCATTAACTTGGGGATCTGGTATCCGAAAGATTCTGGTTTTGAACTAATAGCTTTTTCAGACGCTGATCACGCAGGATGCCTAGACTCACGGAAAAGTACTTCAGTAGCATTACAATTTCTTGGTGATAAACTGGTGTCATGGCAATCGAAGAAGCAGGATTGTACATCGTTTTCCTCAACAGAAGCAGAATATGTAGCCATGTCGGCATGTTGTGCTCAAGTCATTTGGACGCGAACACAACTCAAAGACTATGGTTACGTATTTGACAAAATCCCGATGTACTGCGACAATCGAAGTGCTATTGCAATCTCATGCAACTCTGTTCAACATTCCAAATCAAAACACATTGATCTTCGATATCATTTCATCAAGGAGCACGTGGAAAAGGGTACTGTTGAATTATACTTTGTGGGTACTGAATACCAACTGGCAGATCTTCTCACCGAAGCCTTGGCTCCTGCTAGGTTTAATGAGTTGGTCCACCGGATTGGTATGCGGTGTTTGACTCCAGAGGAACTGGATGAACTGTTTAAACATTCTTAAAATCAGTCAAACACCAAAACCTCTTTTGTAAATATTTTTCAAAAACAAAATACAAAAATATAAAATCATATAAAACAACAAAAATATTCTTCTATCTATATTTCCTTTAACACTGCAAGTACAAATCTTCCGTCAACACTTTAATCTTTCAAAATTCAGTATTTTTTCGATCAAGTATTGAGGGGGAGAAAGCAAATATTTTTCGGTTTCATAAAACCTTGTACTTGCATGTTATCTCATATCGGTTGTTTCTTTAATAATGGTGGTCACATTTCTGGTTTACTGACACTCCTCGGACTCATATCTTTAAAATTTCATTATTACTTAAGTCGAGAGGGAGTGTCGTCAAATTTCTTTCCAAATAGCATTCGTTTGGTAACCAAAATGGAAGTTATGTGCATGGGATGTAAATGGTAAAGGTGGAGGGACTAATTGTGTCAAAATGTCAAAGTACTTTTAACAAAATACTCAACCTAACTCATTAACTCTTCTCATTTATTACTCAACCACTCAATCCTACGCGTAAAAATCAATCTACAAATCTGTGTTTCTGATCAAACAATGGTTTTTGATTCTTAGTGTTAATACAAACAATGGTTTTAATTTATTTGCAAATCCAACGGTTAAAACTTGAGTTTGGATGATATTTGTGTTCTACGCGTAAGCATATGAACACAAGATCATCAGGTGTGAGTTTGTTATGATATAATGGTGTTAAAATGTTCAAAACTATGTGCCAAAACCATTTTTATCAAACTAATCCACCCAGAAACACGAATTGTCCACTTTTCAAATTAGGGTTCATACGCGTAAGTTTGGGGATTTTCAATTGAGAATGTTTTTGGATAAAAGGATAGTTGAGTGATGTTGTTTACAAGTTGAATTGACCATATCCATGCTTAGAATTTAACCAGAAACACTAATTGCATGAAAATTGAAGATTAGGGTTTATGTTAATAAGTATTTGGGTATTTTTGATTCGCTTAGATTTTGATGTTAAAACTTGGATAGAACAACTTATTAGGCTTCTTAGACTTACCAGAACAAGCTTTGTGCAATTCCTATGGATAGAAGGCTTACTCATAGAAATTAAGCTTTAGGGTTTAAAGTTTACGCGTAACCTGTTTCTACGCATAACTGCTTGAAAGTGTTTCCATGATTAGAACTGAAAAGGAATGTATGTTGATGATAATATTGGTGTTATGATGTGTTTATTTCAGGTTTCCACACGTGTATAACTCAGAATCAAGGTTACTTGAACATCTACGCATAAGGATCACCTTACGCGTAGAATGTTATGCGTAAGAGTAATCTTACGCGTAACCTTTACGCGTAAGGTTCTACAATGGGGACTACGCGTATCCTATGAAGGATATGCGTAAACAGTAACCTCTACGCATAAGGTTCACTCTTACGAGTAAGCCTTACGCGTAAGGTTCCATATACGCTTACGCATAAGCTTTATGCCTAAGGTCCTCTTTTCCTACGCGTAATATTTCTTACGCGTAAGCCAAGAACCTACGCATAAGCTTATGCTTACGCGTATACCACTCTTGTTTACGCATAAGCTTGCAAAATCTACGCCTAAGCCTAGTTTTAACCTTAATTATGAATTGTTACGCGTGCAAACTTGTAAATAAATAAATCATAACGTCACGAAACCAATAATGTAACTAATAAGCTTAAACGTTTAATAAGTTGTGAAAAATAAGTGAAAACTTGGACTTTAAAACTCAAAGTTAATCAACTCACGAAACTTCTCACGACGTCTTTGGACTATTGGACTAACAAGTGACATTGGACTCGTAACAATCATCGACATATCACATTCAAATAATAGACAATAAAATCAACTGTTGACTAACGTAATGTCTTTCGATATGTTGGTTCTTTTGGCTAAATATCTTTCAGATCACGACATGGACGCTCAAATGCAAAATGTGGAAGCACCAAACGTTCTCACTGTTGAAGATATCTTCCCTAATGGCTATCCAATGAAGATCGGAAAGAATAACCTTCGTGTTGATTTTGATAGTCTCACCTGCTCAGAGTCTTCTTGTTTAATAGCTGTGGACATTCTGAAGAATCACCCTTATCAGAACATGCTCACCAATTCTGCTACAGTGCCGGAGATCTACATTCACCATTTCTGGCATACAATGCGAAAGATCAAAGGTCAAAATGTTGTGACGGTGACGCTCAACCACAAACAAGTCACCATCACACCAGCAGACTTAAGAGTTGTTCTTCTCATTCCTGTCATCGAGCCAACCGAATACAATGCCACACCAACTGAAGAGGCTGTTCTGCAATTCATGATCGACATTGGTTATGACGAAGCTTCAGGAGTAATCACAAAGCATTCATACGTGGATCTTAAGAATATTCCTCAGCCATGGAGAACCCTCTACATTATCATCACCAAACCGTTTCTGGACGTGATAGTGGTTATGAGCATCCCAAGCTCATGGAACTACAGATCTTTTGGGCTTTTGTCAACATGAAACATATTGAAGTTGAAGCTCTGATATGGGACGGCATGATGTCTTTCCTCAGAAAGCTTGGCTCCAAGATCCCATATATCAGATATACCAAATTGTTGATCCAAAGAGCTCTAGGGTATAATCCTGATATCCCCTTGAGACTCAATGACCCCAACAATCACTCCATGTTGTATGAGCCTACACTCACAATCAGATTTAAAGAATCTACAACAAAGAAACAAGGTGCAGTGTTGCCAGATCACCTTCTAATTGAAGCAGTCAAACAACTCCATTCATACAAAAGGTATCTGGTAGCGGTTGATGAAGGCAAAGTAGGTTTTCTTGATGAAAAGTCCTCTGGTACTCCTACTAGGAAAACCAGGAGAGGAAGTGCAGGGAGTGTTACAAGCATTGAGATTCAGAGAAAGTTTCCTAAGAGGTCACATACTCTCAAAAGGAAAGTTCCCTCTAAGGAAGCCATCCCAATTCCCAAGCCTGAACCGCAACAAAAGCTAGTGGATGAAAGCTCTGAGAATACTGAATCAGACGAAGAGGTCTTCTACTCTCAAACTCCAACCGATGACACACAAACAGTAGCAAAACCTCCCAGTCCAAAAGCTGATAAAGGAAAAGGGAAAACTCCTGTGCTTGAGCATGATAAGGAAAGTTCTGAAGAAGAACCATTTGATGAAGAAAAAGACTATCAAAGAAGTTGAAGAACCTCAGACTCAAATATCTTGTCGATGAATTCGTGTTGGATCAAACTCGTGGCCCCGGAGGGTCAAGTGGTGGAACTCATGCCACACCAGTTTCCGATGCGGTTAATCAACCCGATAAGGGAACTGGTACCACCACCCACGAACAACAACAAAGGCATATAGAGGATTCCATCAACTGCAAATTTGAGGTACCAGACATGGAAAAGACTGAGAAAACTCTTGGTGAAGATACTAAGGCTGATGAAAGGGCTATGTCTGGAAATGCTGAAGATCTTGATTATGATGATTTTCTTCTAGATAGC
Source organism: Chrysanthemum seticuspe (assembly GCA_019973895.1). NCBI lineage: Eukaryota > Viridiplantae > Streptophyta > Magnoliopsida > Asterales > Asteraceae > Chrysanthemum > Chrysanthemum seticuspe. Next base: position 91,204,798 of record BPTQ01000004.1, on the reverse strand, counting down.
CCATCACGCTCCAAGGAAGAAACATCTGAGCCGCCGAAAGACCCTGAGTCTCTTCATGTCTCATCATCATCAGACTCGTCTTCTCACTCTTCACTACCAACATCCAAAGGCACAACCAGATCCACATCTAAATCAGTGAAGAAACCAACTGACTCTTGGATATCCCGGGCTAAAACCAAGATTGTCAATGCTGTCAAGCAAGTCAGGAAGAAAGTCGTAACCAACAAAAAGCTGAATCAACTCGCTGACAGTATCAATCTTCTACATGACGAGATAGACAAGATGTCATGTGAAAGGAAGTATATCCAGAAGTTCATGCAACGTGATGTCCAAGGGGAACTAAACGAAATGATTAGGGGCTATACTCACAAGTTCCTACTCGAAACTGTTCCTGGAGTTACAAGGGAGATGTTTACCAGACAACTCTATCCAAATCTCATGAAATTTGTCAAGCAAACAATGCAATCCACTCCGGTAACAATGACGATCAATCCAATGGAGCCTGCAGTTCTCACTGATGCAGAGTTGATTTCCAAGCTGGTGCTACAAATGTCTCAACGATCTGCAACTCTCACCTCTGACGAAAGTAAACTGTTTGAGGCACTACTGGAATATCAACTCAAGACTTCACGCAAGGAGCAAGCTGAAAGGCCTAAGCGTCCAAGAGACGATGAAGATAAGGATAAAGATAAAGATAACGAGCCTAAACGCCCGAAGAAAACTGGTGAATCTCCTCCATGCCACCTCCACCCCAAAGGATTCCAACTGCAAGAAGATCTCCACCAAGCTCTGCTGACAAACCTCAGGACTCTGAGTTACCACCCCAGATAGAGAAAATCGGTGATTATTTCGAATACACTGGTGGTGACGATGAGGAAGTCCCTGAGCCCCAATAACAACCCACCTCTCCCGCTTCAGCAAAGAAACCAGCATCCTCATCTAGGCCAAAGAAGAAGAAGAAGTCGCCTAAGGCTGATGTCGTCTCATGGCTAGACGAAGATGACACCGAGTATGACTGGTTCTCTACACTTGTTGATGCTACTCCCGCCCTAACTGATGATCAAGATTTGGTAGAAGGTCAAACATTGGAGCATGCCAAGTTACTTCAAGAAAAGTTTTGGGTGAAGAAGATGACCAAGTCAAAGTTAAAACGCATCAAGAATGAAGCTTTTAAACTGCTCAAAGACAACTCGGAAAGTGCTATTGAAGTTGAATATCATCTTGAAAATATAGCACGAGCCATGTCTAACAACATTGATTGGCTCAACCCTGAAGCAAACATTGACTTCACCAGAAATGACAAGGCTCCATACTACACCGTCTGGACCAGACCTCTACCAACGATTGGCCAACCAAATCAACCTAAGATTCCATTCCGCTACTTCTTCAACAATGACCTGGAATTTCTTCTACACGGTAGCGATGGTTCAAAGAAATACGCTAAATCACTTATACTTCCGTTCCCGGCAGCCATATACTCCAACTGCATAGCCATCGAGGAAAAGGCTACTCACATGTTTGCCAACAGCGTGGAATAGTATGACATCGATGCAATGTATGGGATTCACCATTGGCCGGAACGCCGAAGAATCTACTACAAAAGCTGCCAGGTTCGAAGGTCTAAACATGAAGTGTACAGTGATAAAAGGATCGTTGCTGTTAAGCATGTAGCTCTCTCGTCTAAATGGGATTACACTTTCCTCAAGAATGTCGTGGTTAAAAGACAAGACGAAAGGGACTATGATTTCTGTAAAGCGGACTTTCAGAATTTGTCTCTCAATGACATTAAAGATCTGTACATTGCCAAGGTACAGGAAAGAATGAGACAATTCTCGACTGAAATCCAACGTGAATACATCAAGTCCGTGCTCATCTTCATCAGAAGAATAGTGATCCAGGAACGTGTAGAAGACTTGCAACTTGCCGTTGAATTGTATCATGAAAGATATTGGATTTCATAAACACATAACAAACAATAATATGGTCGAATTATTTAGAGGTTTTAGAGAGAGAAAGTGGAAGCCTTTCTAGAGAGAGAAAGTGAAAGAAAACATAGAAGGTTAGATTAAGATGAATGAAAGGTCCAACCCTCTACCTTGGGAGGTAGAGGGTATATATAGTTACAAAGAGGTAGAGGGTATATATAGTTACAAACTAAACGTCCTCCTTCGGACTGTGGATCAGGCATACAGTGGGTAAAGACCCATCCTTCCTCCACGGTGTTGCTCTAAACTAAATAACTAACTAATAAAACAGTAAATAACGATATGTCTACGAGCTAACTTATGCTAGATTATATTTGGGGTGACCGACTCTTCACTATGGAATTTCTAATTCCTAACAATCTCCCCCTAAGGGAGGTCACCCCATATTTTACATTTCGAATCCTAGCATTCTATTTAATCTTCAGTCTTGAGCTCGTAGACATAAATTCTTCAACATCTGCATCTTTGTGCTTTTGCAGTGATTCTTTAAAGTCCGATAACTTTGTACTTTAAGTGGAGGCCTTTATACTGATCCACATCATTGATGATCTTTGAGCTTTAATTGAGATCATCAGCCACAGTAAATCTCTGGATCACCCTTTATTGTGTTGCCATCATGTGAAGTTGTGACTTTCGGACCGACATGCTCACACTTTTGAATCATGACATCTTTCCATCAGAGTAGCGGAAGCCTTACTGGTTCATGATAATTGCAGCAGCGTAGCAGAAACATAGTATAAAAATATCAGAACCAGGTTATGTAGATATGCACCAGTCATGATTTCTTCAGATTAAGTGTGGATGCTGTGAGTATGCGGCTTTGGATTGACTCCTCAATTCTGATCAGCTGCAACCGTCCAAATGTACCTGCAAACAACAGTTAGCAATAAAACACACGAAAGTGTCTTTGATCACTTTCACTGAACGTCTCAAAGAAGACAACACGGAGTGAGTGAACCAGCGAATTGAGATTCACTGATTGATGAAAAATGATTTGAAAACCAATCGCGTATTGCTTGAAGAAAGAGTTTTGCAATACGACGAAGGTTTTATGAGAAAGATCAATTTTCAATCAAAATACTTTTTGTATTAGAGAATGAGTACACATTCGACGTGCTAGCGAAAAGAAGAGATTCGCACATCGAACGGTTTTTCTAAAAGTATTTTTCAATCAGATATACTTTTTGAATTTGAAATGAATACACATTCGACGTGCTAGAGAAAAGAAGGTTTGCACATCGAACGGTTTTTCCAAAAGTATTCGTCAATTCCATTCCTGGACCAAGGTTGATTCAAGAATGAATCTCCCCATCGTTTCTATCCAGTTGTCACAAGCTTGATCTTTTGCAAGATTTCACATGTCACCCACCAAGAGCTTGTTAGATGTTGGCTCTAGAAGGATTTCCATCTTCATTGTGAATATTTTTACATATCACTCGGATGTTCTGGCAATACCACAAGGATAATGCGTAGGACTCTTAATATATACTTACTTTCCACATTGTGTGAAAAAGTAAGTCTTCAAGAATTTAGTGTCCTAACGAGATATTGTGGATGATCTCTTGGCTCTAGACTCAATAGTGCATTTTTGGTTCCTTTGCCGGAGACTAGGGAGAGGGTCTCCTTCTTCAATATCAACAATCTCTAAGAGAAAGTCGATAGATAATGTCGGTTCCCTGTGAGAATGAAACAAGCCCTTTTAAGAGGAACTTGAGTAGCTTGGGAAGTTTAGTGCAGTGCATCACCGGGTCCATGATGTCTTGTCTTCAATACCGGCGTTACCTTAGTAACCACCAGTAGCATATGTATTGAACCCGGTTTCTGCCCTAAGGTTGAATTAATGGAGGGCTATTTCTTTTCACCCTTTTTCACATTCAGTTCTTTTTCATTCTTCAACCCCTTCAGTGCTTACCGAGACTTCATTACTAGAACCTTGTTGGGTTTATTCCAGTACTAGCTCTGTCTCAGTCCGCACTCTTCCCAATTTCTCATTTTTCTCTTTTTTTTTTTTTTTTTTTCATCATACCTAAGGACTCTACACTATCTAGTGGATTGTCCCTGGGTAGATCCCTCCGGCTCTGGCGGGATCGTGGGAACGAATACCTAACCTAACCATCCTTATAACACCATGCATAAAGTAAATTGGTCGGTCTTTTGGTATTGTTCTTTCCTTCATGAAACCAATCAAAAAATCATTTGGAAAAACAATCAAGGTACTTGTGATACGAGATCAAAGCATTTTGTACCTTAATAGTTTTGATCATTTAGAAAACCTCCCCCTCAACATGTGCGTATGATTTAGAAATTGTTCAGCACAAGGAGGCAAGAGGACTTTGAAATATTTTCTTTGATCACAATTTTCATACGAAAACGCCATTTGATTTTTATGGTAAAATTCTCCCCCTCAATATGTGCATAGGATATTTTAAAACATTTTATCACATAGAGACAAGAGTTCTTTTGAAGCACATCCACAATCACAAAATCCATTAAGAAAACCATTTGAAAACACAATCAAGGAACTTTATAATCTCTTTTAAAAAACTTTTGTACCTCGATGGTTTTGCTCCCCCTCAATATGTGCTTCGAGATTCGAAAGCGTTTAGCACATATGAGAGAGCAGCCTGCACAACTGAATCAAAACGATCAACTTTTATCAAATTTCATTATTAAATCACAAATTCTCCCCCGATCAAAAATATCAAATCCTTTGAGATTTTGGATCCCAAGTGATTTAATTAGGTTTAGAAAACATGGGAGAAAATGTGGCCTTGTTTAAATACTCATCTGGTTTTTGGATAAATCCTCCTCCTCAACATGTGCATTGTGTATTTGAAATCGTTTGGCACATGGAGGCAGGAGTGCCTTTGAAGGACTAAAACCAATTCCATTAAAACAGATTTGAGATTTAAATCACGATCTCTCCCTTGATCAAAACTTTCAAACCATTTGAGATTTGTGATCCCAACTGATTTAAATCATTTAGAAAAATTTGGGGAAAGACGTGGCGAGATTCAATTTTGAAAGATGACAGATAAGGACCATTTTAAGACATTAAAGATTGTCAGTGTCAGGTATGATAGTTTTTAAGAGATCTTTTAAGTAAAACAAAACAATTTCACAATCAAACAAGAACAGAAAAAAATTCATTTTGAAAGACCTTGATTCTAAAGAAAAAAAATCATACCATGACATAACATTAAATCTTTAGATCACCACTTATATTGTACAATCCGGACTTTTATGAAGCAATATTGATTGAAAATATTATATTTTAAATCACTCTCCCCCTCAATCGATGACCGAAGTCAATAATTGAGTGACTTAAGTTTTGATAAAATGAAGTCCGGTGATTTTCAAAATTAAGACCAATTTATTTTCAAAACAATATTTTTCCATATTCAAAAACAATATTTTCAAAAATTGTTTAAAGATGGTATCATTTACTACTTTTTCTGCACAAGATACGTTAGGTGGTTGAGAAGCTTCTGTTGTTGTTGTTGTAGGGTTTGGAAGAAAACCATCTGCTGATGCAGTGAGACTTCTTACGTTGCATTTTTTATGCCAACTGAGGTCCAATTAAGCTCCGTTTCTTCACTTGCTGAAGAAAACCATCTGCTGATGCAGTAAGACCTCTTACGTTGCATTTCATGCCAACTCTCCATAGAAGTCCAATTAAACTCCGTTTCTTCATCTGTCAACCCAAGAAATAGTTACCCTTTCCTTTCGGCATCCAATCATCTTCAATTGTGGGATCTGGATCGGGAACATTCTTTTATACCAATATACCTGCATACGTTAGTGAACACACATACAGATATATGGTGGTCGACATCACCCAAACAACAATCGACTAATTCAAGTCAATTCAACATATCAATCAGTTCATATAAGGCATGGGGTTTATGTGTTAATCAAACTCTAATCATCTAAACCTAACAATCATATCCTAAATACCTAGTCCTTCGACACAGGCAAATATCATTTTTAATTAAGCACGTAGGATAATTAAGAAAGCTCGTTAGATGATATAGATTTGAAAACATTCTCCCCCTCAATCAATGACTCATTTTTCTGAAAAGGTTAAAAGCGCTGAAGCCATTGATTGAGTTTTCAATTTTTTACGAAAACTTTGAAACTGATTGTTTTTCAAGCAACTTATTTCCCACCATTTTTGAAAACAACAAATATTTTTCTGAAGAATTATAGACGGAAAAACATTTGTGTAGGAACAGCAGTCCTTCGACATACTTTCCTCAAAATTAGTTTTTAGGATAAGTGCACGAAATATTTGAAAATTTGTTTTAGCGTAGCACTTTCCTTTCATGAAGAGCGGGTTGCTATCTGAAATAATAGCAAGCCATAGTTTAAGCACGGGTTGCAGTCTGAAGTAACTGCAAGCCATTATTTGAAGCCCGGGTTACAGTCTGAAATAACTGTAAGCCATTTGTTGAAGCGCGGGTTACAGTCTGAAATAACTGTAAGCCATATTTTGTGACATGTATAGAAAAGAATATTTACACCTCCTGCTCGAACTTCATCTATGGTCCCGAGCCATTATTGAATGACATTTCTAAGACCGTAGATGTTATCGATACCAGAAGACATGTCAAGGAAAACATTTTTTTTTTTTTTTTTTGTATTTTTGAAATTTTCTGATTTTTATGGTTTTTGAAAGTTTTATATTTTTCTATTTTCTTTTTGTTGGTTTTATATTTTTCTATTTTGTTTTTCGAATAAATATTTACAAGGGATAAATTAGTTTAAGAGAATGATGAAATGAGTACCGAGATAAAGATATCGTTCAGCGCGTTGTAGAAGAAAGGAATCAACATCTCTTAAACTTTCGCCACCAAAGCATCCGAGGCTTCTAAGAAAATCGTCTGAACATGAGCCTTCTCAATTTGAATCTTTGGTAGCTTCCCCCCAAACCGACAAACATCGAATAAAGACCATTTCCCTAAGAAGTAGAGTTGAATACAAAGCGGTCTCATGGATTGAAGCTCAGCACCCTGAAGAACACGAGAACACCGAAGTAACAGGTTGAAACATTGATCGTCTCAGTGGTTATCAAATCCGGATTAACTGATTACGACCGATCACATGAACCTGTTGTGCATCCCCGATGTACACCTTACTCTTCGAGATTGACCAGTTGTCTAGTTAGGGGAACAATATATCAACATCTTCATTTTACCAAGTGCATTCCAGTTATATAACATATAACCAATCAGCACATAATGTACACATGTACCCAACAAGAGTAGAGACGATGACATCCATGTAACATGTTGAGTCACTAATCATCTCTGTGGATGTCAACTCTGAAATAACTGAATTAGCTCGATCAAGTGAACATGTTGTGCATATAACCGGAAGCACTTTATCATAAACCGTATATAAGATGTCGATAGGCAATATCATCTCACGTTCCAAATATTCTTCTCACATTTCTCCCAACAGAACACTGAAGTAACAAAAACCAAAGGTCTCCAGAGACCACTTCCCCCAAATAGTTGGAATAATATATCCTTCCCCCAAATAGTTTTGATACCTCAGAATCAGCAAAACATAATATATCCATAAACTTGAAATATTGTGAGAAGAACTCAAATAGCCCAAATGAATCCTGTGAGAATCAACTGCTACATAAACTCTCTCTGACTATCTTTATCAACCCATATGTAGACAATTTGAAGTGACCACTGTTGAAGAAAAACCCGATATACCAAACTTGAAACTGAAGTCGAATTCCCCGCATTTGTGTCTTAAGCTTGCACTTAAAGATGGAAGAACGGTGTCGAGAATTTATGCTCCAAGCAAATCTCTAAATACTCAATACTCAAACGAAGTATGAGACATTAACACCTCTTGCGATTATCCACAACGACATCTGCGTGTGACACTGAGTAAAACAACGTAACTCCTAATAGTGATAGTTAACCAGATCTTCAAACATCCATCCCGACTACTGGTAACTAGATAAACCAAGTCATCAACTCAAATTCATAAGCCCGAGCAAGATATCAAATAAGAACACACCTTTGTGAAAGTCAACTTCAATCTCAAATAAGTGATAAATGATTAACTCTGAAGTAATCAACTTGTGTCAAATGCCCACCACGTGAATAAACATACAATCGGATGTACATTGACCCACTGAATGAACCGGAACAGATGATTTCCTCATCATTAATGCATTCTTCCTTAAGGTATTCATGTAGAAACTGATCTGGAAGATTCACCAATAATGTCTTTGAGCGGATGAGGAAGTCATTTTCCTTAATGTTCATGTGGTTGATTTATAGCATGCACATTGTGAGGACCAATAATCCGCGAAGATTTGGCAAAGGAATACCAAGGAGCGGATCATTATTCATGAACAATAATCCGTGAAGATTTGGCAAAGGAATACCAAAGAGCGGATCATTATTCAAGATTGCAACTGCAATATTCTGATAGTCATTATCAACGCCTAAAGGAATAACTGGAGATTGGGCTTCTTGAGTAGTCTGAGTTGTACTTGTTGGATGATCAACATTCGCTAGCGGTTGGAAATACTCATCAAACATATCTTGAAACAATGAATCCCAAACAATAAATCCCATTTATCCTTAGTAAGTGAAGCATTAGGCGTTGAAAGAGAGTCATCAAAAATCAAGCAATGAATCATTGCTAAAGAATCTGAGCAAGTCTAATTGGGGATTAAATTTTGGCTTTTCAATCTTCCCCAATTAGTGCTCTCCCCTAAACTGACGAAGATTTTCAAGTGTTCTTCTCAGCCCGGATTATGAAGAAGTCTTTAGATCATCAAATGCAATTCGTCTTTAGTCTTCTAATCATGTAGCTTTCAAATGTAGATTAGACTGTAGACTCGACCTTCTTCAAGATTATCCGAATGGGGAAATAGACAGTTAACATCTTCTTCACACCAAAGGCATTCCCGTTAACTTGTAAATAGCAAATCCCCTTAATTAAAATCCCTCCCAATCAAACAAGAACAGAAAGATGTTCATCAAAGAAATCAGCCCAGCAACTAGAAGCACTTTGTCATTTAATCATATCAGCCCGTGTGAAGATGTCAACCAACGGCTCTTAGAAGAAACTACATGTGAAGATGATCCGATAAGAAGAATCTCGGTTCTTACATGGGTTAGGAGCCGTTTGACCATATATTCTCAAATATCAGTCAACCATGCAAAAAATTCACACTTCTTCTCCCCCTCAAGAATTGCATACAGAGATGCCATTCTTGATTAACCAAGTGATTATCATCCAAATGTATTATATTCACACTTCTCCCCCACAAAATTAGCACATGATGTCGCCATCTTCATTATATTGAGCAAGAGGAATAAGAGTAATTATCAGTAGTCTGGTTCACTTGATGACTGAAGCGCATGGAAAAAGCATGAAGCATGTTGATGAAGAATGTCGATGAGAATGGTCATAAACATGAAGATTTCTCTTCTTAAGAAGATAAAGCGCACTGAAGCGTACACCTTTCTTTTCTTTGAGGAACGGGGCCTGAAGTGTTATCTGTAGACGCCATAATGATGAAGTACGAGGCCTGAACTAATTTGAACAGACATCATAGCCGATTGAATATCAATGTTGAGTAACTAGAACCCGTGAATTATGAGATATCAATCCTTTTGTTATCCATACTTTAAGCCAGTCCATGTATTGAAGGATCGAAGTATCTGCAACTGAGTAAGGACTACCTGCACTAATATTACAAACTTGATTGCATATATTATGGTTAGTGACATCAGTATCCAAACCCTTTGGGGTTTCACGGTCAACATTGAGAATGCTATTGGTAAACATCTTTCCTGTAGGTATCCACCTAAGTCTAGCATCCTTAAAAATTCTACCAGATGGTATCCACTTATGGCAAGGTCTAGGATTGTTAGGCATCTTATGCATAGTGAGAGACTTATCCTTATTCCTAGTTTCCAAAGATTTAGCAGTTGGTAACCATCTAGGTGAGGCTTTTGGTTTCATTTGCTTCATATGCACTGTGGATGACTTAGTGTGAATCCTAGACTTAACAGGTTGTACCATTGCATGAGCATTTACATTCTTCAGGGATTTTGTGAAACATTTATCATGATTAGCATTAAAGATACATTTCAGACACTTTGAGCAAACAGCTTGTTTGGATTCAGAAATAGATCTAGATTTCTTAGAGTGATCTGCTATGGGAATAGCTTTAATCGAAACGCAACTACTCTTAGATGTACGCCAATCCCTAGTCTTTAGATTAGTGTTCCTAGGTAATGGTTTAGAACTACTAGCAGTGCCTTGAAATTTTGAAGAATTCATCATCCTAGGTCTTGCACCTAAAATTCCATCTTTACGATTATGTGCCTTCTTTCTAGCCATTTCAAGATAAGAGTTCTTATACAAGTCATTCATATCAATTTTCCTAGGCAAGTAAGGTGAAGTGACTAGTTTTGTCAAAACTTGTTTCGCATCAACTTGGGAGGCAAACCGCATTTTTGAAAATTTTGGTCGTTCAGATCTAAACGCATTCGGTTGTCTAATAACTGGTTTCCCCAAGTTTGATGGTTTTGAAAACTTAGCGTTCACACTATTCCCTGTTGTTTTTCTGAGCTCATTTTTTAAAGCAACAATAGCGAAACTCTTTTCCTGAAGATGAGCTTTGAGATCATCAATTTTTGCTATCAAAGAGTTTGTTTCCATTGACTTAGTTCTAGCTTCTTTGACAGAGTCACTTAGTTCTATGTGATTCTTTCTCAAAGACTCATTTTCCTTTAGTAATTTGGCCACACAAACAGCTAATTCATCATTTCTCATTTGAATATCATCAATAGCATTAACATCAGAATTACTTGTAACCAAATTACTTTTCACATGCATACCAGAAATATGTTTCTTCAAATTGTTGATGGTTGATTCTTTGTCTTGAAGCTGAGCTTTCAAAGTGTTCATTTCAAAAAGTTCACGGAATTCAGGAAGTTCCAGATTTTTACATGGTTTGTTAATTTGGAAACTTTCTTCTTTACTTTGTATCGCAATTTCAAGTGAAATGCAATGTTTTTCAAGATTTAAGAATTTGTTTGAAAGTTCATCAAAAGCCCTTTTATCAACCTTATTGTTTGTTTTGAAACACTTAATCTCAGACTCAGCCTCAGTTACAGAAGATTTAACAAAGTCATGTTCAGCATCATGATCAGTTTGTTTAAGTACTTTAGCAGATGCACTATATTGAACAGGAAAGGGTACCTCATTACATGACACCTGCTCAATTTCTGGTCTGATATCTGCATCCACATCATGTGTAACAAGAGTCACTAGACCGCTGGATGTGTCAAGCTTATCAATCTCTGAGCCTCTGTATTCAGTGCCAACTGATCCATCATCTGGTGCTTTACCCGACTCATCATTATATGTTGACTCTGACATTCTGCATTCAGCAACACCCGATTCTTCAACAGATACATTACCCAACTTATCACAACTATCTCTCAACTGCACCTGACACTCATTCACGTTTTCATTTTTATGTGTAACTTCCTCAATGTACTTCTCCACATTATCCATGAGTTGTATGAATGTCTCAATGAACACGCTAATTTCCATTCCAGTGTGTCTCTTGAAAGACATTTCAGTCATGTCTTGATCATAATCTGATGTAAATTCCCCACTGATGAATGACTGAAATTGGTTGTGGATCACTTGAAGTGCAGCACTGGAACTAACCTCTTGAACCTTCTCTTTATCAAGTTGTTGTTCCAATTGTTCTAAGTTCAATAGTACTGTTCCCGTTAATGTGAATAAGTCTTGACAGAAAAGGGCAATGCATGTTCGTTCCATTCCAATCAGTGTGAGTAACATAAGGTGTGAGTGAAGTTGTTGATAAGATTCAATGCTACTTTCCTTTTGCATGGCATTCTGTAGTCCAAGCAGGTGCAATTCTTTTTCATTGGACTCAGAGCATGAAGAACTCAAGTCATCATTGATTGATTCCATCATCTGTATTCGATCAGAATAGCTAATATTCTCATGGTTGTCTACAGCATCATACAGTTTGAGTACTTCTGAAATCACTGGGTCAGTAGAGTAGGACATGATGTGGTAGAATGCACGGGATTTTACAAGTCTATGATTCAAACCGAGAAATAAAATCTTTCGCGGGATTTTACTAAAATCAAGACCAAACCGTTAAGCAATGACCAATGGAATGAGTTAAAATGACTGATGGATCGATACAATGAAAGACGATTGTGTGATAGGGCTTTAGATTGTTCGTAGGAAAAGCTGAAATGTTGATTGGTTGATGCACGTTTTTACGGAGAATTTTTGGGTCTAAAAACTTAAAACCTCAATAACTTCCTTTCGGAGGGGATTTGGGCCTCGAAAAATTCGTTTCACGACATTGTGGTGAAACCTCACAATATTCAGCCTGTTCCGGTCGTTTTGACAGGTATTTCGCTGAAAACGGAGTTACGGATCAAAAGTTATGGCCGTTTGAAGTTTTGACGTAAAAAGTCAACTTTGGTCAAACCTCTTCTTCGTAAAAATCAACCAAGTCGCTATAACACTTGAACCAAGTCGCTAAGCACCAAGTTGCTAAACAGCTAAGTCGCTAAAGAGCAACTCGCTAAGAACCAAGTCGCTAGGAAAATTTTGACAGCAAGTCGTTAAGCTCCAAGTCGCTAAGTTGTCAAGTCGCTAAAGAGCAACTCGCTAAGCACCAAATCGCTAACACCAAGTCGCTACCCAAGTCGCTACCCGTAGTGGAGAATCCACTAAGTGTACTTTTTGTCGGCTTGTCTCTAAAGGCAAGTCGCTAGGGTCAACTCGCCACCAAACAACACCACAACTCGCTAATTATTTCTGAAGCAAATCGCTAGCAAGAAAGTTATACCGTGAGCCAAGTCGCTAACTTGAAAAACTTCCAAAACACACTTTTCAATCCAAAAACAACCCAACCACGATGATTCAAGCCTTTCAAATCACAACCTAAACACTTATGATGATCCTAAACACAAAAGTACAATCAAAATCCAAACTTTAACACTAGAAATCAACCAAATGATGCAAAAACCACAAAACTTTCTCAAACTCAAAAAACACCTAAAAACCACTAGAAATCCAAAGATATGTAAGAGATGATCTAACCATGGCTCTTGATACCAATTGAAAGATATTGGATTTCATAAACACATAACAAACAATAATATGGTCAAATTATTTAGAGGTTTTAGAGAGAGAAAGTGGGAGCCTTTCTAGAGAGAGAAAGTGAAAGAAAACATAGAAGGTTAGATTAAGATGAATGAAAGGTCCAACCCTCTACCTTGGGAGGTAGAGGTTATATATAGTTACAAACAAAACGTCCTCCTTCGGACTGTGGATCAGGCATACAGTGGGTAAAGACCCATCCTTCCTCCACGGTGTTGCTCTAAACTAAATAACTAACTAATAAAACAGTAAATAACGATATGTCTATGAGCTAACTTATGCTAGATTATATTTAGGGTGACCGACTCTTCACTATGGAATTTCTAATTCCTAACATATCAAACACGTGTCAATTTCACCAGACCTCAGCTAGAACTTCCTGACATCAACCATCTTCCATAATACACTCTCATCAGCAAACCGTTTGGAGTAGTTTACCGTAGTGAACTACATCACAACTGCTTGATGGCGTGTAGAGATCTTCATAAGTTCGGTTAAAGGAGATACATGAAGGCATCGGGTCGAAGAAGAGATGGAATTCTAAGGAGAAAAGGGATGTTAAGAGGATCATCACTCGGATCGATGAAAGGTTGTACAGAAGGGACCAGTTCAGAACATTGAAGAGCTTCGTAGGTGGTCGTCCCAGGATTTCTCTCACAAGCTATCAACGCCCAGTTCGCATTCCTGGAGTTATTGTTGGACTACCTGAATCTCCTGGTACCCCTTAAACTGTTTCATTTTCAATATTTATTTGGATGTGTGATTAATTTTATGACTATGGCTCGTGCACACATAACAGTATACAACCCGTACTTGTAATGAAAGGACCTTGTGGTACGATTCAGTGCCACAATCCTATAAAAGGAGCGAAAGCTTCTTACTTTTGAGTAAAACTTATCAAAACTTTCATTTTTCAAAGTTTTCCTCAAAAGAACAAGTACTTCCCCTTACGTTTTCAAAACCTAAAAAGTTAGTATTACTTGTTGAGGGGGAGTATTTGCTAAAATCTTTGTTCAAACAAAATGTTCTTCGTGGAAATCTTCCCATAAAAATCGAAATGGTCATATTTAATATCAAAACGTTATCAAAAATAACATTTATATGCCATTTTTTAGGGGGAGAAAAATTATGTGATAAGAAATATGTTGTGAATTGCTATTGAATCCTCGTGTGAAAACACTTCAACCCATGAATTGACGGGATCTGAACAGTAATACATTGAAAAGATTTGTCTTCCAAATACTTATCCAAGTAAATTGTACCTATTCGAGAAGCTCTTGATGGACATGAACTTTGACGGGTTTGACAACCTTTCGAGGTTTGTCCACACCTTCAAGGTAGTTACTAGAGTTAGTTGTCACCTAAAAGCTGTCAATGTACCTCTTTAACTATGCAATGTAACCGTGTCCCGCGGGGGATTGTCTATCTTGAGTCGATCAATTCAAAAGTACGCGCTCTTCTATCACCGTGCAGATTTCTGTCTAAACACTTAAGCACGTGTGGAGGGGGAGTATTTCTGCAAAAAGATAAAACACTCACAGTGGTACAAATTGTTTTTCATTCACAAACACTTTGAGAGATTTTCAAGAAAATGGTTTTGTGGCAACATAGGTTAGTCATGGAGTTATAAGGTCACTAAGGTTAGGAATAACCGTCCTATGATCCGCCAGAGCCGGAGGGATCTATCCAAGGACATCACAAATAGTTAGTACTTAGAAGTCCCTAGGTATGATTATAAAAAGGAGAATATGAGAATAGGAGAAAGAAGGAGTTGAAGAATTAAAAGGAAATGCAAAGAAAAGAGTGAAAAGAAATAGCCCTCCAGATTATTCAACTTAGGGCAGACACCGGGTTCAATTCATATGCTACTGGTCGTCACTAGATGACACCGGTATTGAAGATAAAAGTCGTCATGGACCCAGTGACGCATGCACTAAACCTTCTTAGCCACTCAAGTTTCTCCCAATAGAAGCTTGTTTCATTTTCACATGGAACCCTACGTAAACTATCGGCTTTCTCTTAGAGTTTGATGGTATTGAAGAAGGAGACCCTCTCCCTAGTCTCCGCTCAGGAAAACCAAAGTGCACTATCGAGTCTAGAGCCACGAGATTCATCAAAAGATCTCTTAGGTACACTTGACAATTCATCGCTTGACGTTCAACAATAAGAACGCAAGTGATATATTATCGTGTCCTTCACAGATCTTAGCAATCTATCAAGAACATTTATGAGAGGTTCACATATGTGATCCTCAGTTATTGAATAGAAACTCCTTCCAGGGTCAACATCTAACAGCCTTGACAGCAGGTCACTTCGGTAACTCCCCGTGGATTACGCTTAGTGTGTCTCAAACGGTCTACAGTCATGAGGTGATGCTTCGGGTGTACCTCAGTGACTCATCTGAACTGTAGGTGTATTTCGGTACATCGCGTTATCTCACTTATGGGACTCCAGTTCAGGAACAGCCATTGTGAGAATCAGAGTTGTGTTTTCACACTATGCTGTTAACACTCTCGAAGTTCAAACTTGTAAGTGCTGGAATCCGCTTATTACTAACCTTTCTTATGTTTTCTTCTTATGGAAGCTCTGGAGCGGACTGATCGTGCAGATTCTTCACATGCTCATACCAACAACATCACTAATTGAAGTTCTCTCAAAAGGCAACACAATGTCAGAATGATTCTTCGTCAAAGTCAAAGAATCTACAAAGTTTAAAGACTAAGAGAACTACATCAGTACTGAAATCCAACGATAAAGAGCGTGTGAGCATGTTGGAGAAAGACGTGGAGACACTGGAGCAACGGAGCAGACCTAATGCAGACTACAACAACATACTATCACTACCATCACAAAGAACAAAGATCAAAGAACAAAGATAATGATGACGTCAAAGCTGAACTTTTCAAAGGAAACAATTTCTCTACACTGGGGAGATTGTTCGAATCAAGGAAATTCTTCTCACAAGAAAGAAGAATGTCAGAAGACGTCAAAGCTACTATTACATCAGCACCTTCAACGTTTATATTATCAATCACTAACACTTAGGGGGATATTGTTGGAATCACTCCTAAACTAGATTTCAAGTGTTAGTAATTAATATGTAATAGTTAGCTTAATATGGCTTTTATGTTAGTAATCATGCCAAGGCTTATGTAGAAAGCCCATGAGCCTTGGCCCAAGCCCATAAAGGAAAGGAAGGGAACTTGCATGTTGCCCTAGTTCTTTCCTATAAATAATACTTGTAAACCCTCACTTGAGGGTTGGTTGTTCATTTTATTCATTCACTCTATGCATAACATTTCTCATTCATACGTGTGTGTGTTTAACGTGTTCATCCGATCACTTCTCTTCTCTATTTTTTATATTGATGCTTGTGTTACTAATATAGGAACCTAACACTAGTTAAGTAAATGGTTAATAAAATATGATGGATTATCCATAACCCATGACCTATTATCCATGACCCATAAACCCATTGTCTAGGTTCATTGTATCTAGTTGGGTACTCATGACCCAAAGTCCATAACCCATGCCCATGACCCATGTGCATGACATAATGCATGACATCATGTTGGTTAGAACCCATGAACCAAAGTCCATGACCCATGATCCAAGGTCCATAACCTATTGTCTAGATACATTGTATCTTGTTGGGTACCCATGACCCAAAGTCCATGACCCATGATCCAAGGTCCATAACCCATTGTCTAGATACATTGTATCTTGTTGGGTACCCATGACCCAAAGTCCATGACCCATGGTTCAATACCCATAACCCGGTTTGTAATCAAAAATTCGGATTGGTTTACCCAATATGCCGGATCCTTTGGATTACACAGGCCGGATCCCTCTTACAAGGGATCTGGGTAAAAAGTAGTCTCTTTGCCTATAAATACAAGGCCATCTCTTCATTGTTGAATGCACCTTTTCACACACTTTCTTTCCACCATTTCTACCATATTTAGATCAGTATGAAACATGTAAAACACCCTCATCTCATATGATCATAATAATTCTAAATTTCATTTTGTTGTAAGCATACTCCCGATGTGATCCTCCAAAGCAAGCCTAGAGATCTTGCATCCTTACCTACTAAAGTGATCCTTCATCAAAAGCATACAAGCACATGAAGATCTTCTACAACAAGCTTGGGAAACTTTTCATCTTCATTCATGGAAGACTAACCACATCATGCTTTTTGTTCTTGATGTTCGGTTTAGGATTTCATATCCATTAGACACATTGTCTTGGATCTTGTCATGTATCATCTTCTTATATCTCTAACTAGATTAGATGGTTTATGTTCTTGTGCCATAAAATACAAGGTTTATTATGTCAGGCCACAAAACATAACATGTGTCATTGATGTGTTGTATAGAATGGTGTAGTAGGGAGTTGCTCCCTCATGATGTGTCATGTCGGTCGCATAGTGGTTACTCCTTTTTAATGGAACCCGGTATCTAGCCATGTACTGGATAAAGTGTAGGCGACGTAGTGATAAGGTTTGGTTCCACCTTGTGTGAAGGACTTAGTATTTAGCTTTGTACCGGATAAAGTGTAAGCAACGTTATGTAAGTTTTTCTCTGCTAAGAATGGAGTTTGTTGATCTAGTGAAGTAACTCTCGAGTTGGGTACTCGGGGAATGGAGTAGGGAGAAGAGGAGCTTCGTAACTGAACCACTATAAATCCTCGTGTTGGTTTGCGTATCCTTTTACTTATCGCTTTACTTTTATTATTTCTTTATATTGTTAATTGTCTATGTGGTTGATGTTTATGATTGTGATGTGTACTTGGTCTTTCAAGTATTCATATAGTCATAAACTATATTTAACACTTTACATATTATGACACGCTTGATCAAGAAAAACAAATTGGACTAATAATAGTGAAACTTGATTTATAATAAACCATTAATCTTGCGGAATCTTATGTGATATTAAGGGGTTGGCCTTACATGTTGTAATGCGTTAAATGCATCCTCGCGTCGATATTAGCAAATGCAATGGTTTATATTATATTTGATGCAAAAGTTTTAAGTTTGAAATGGAAACGTATTCACCCCCTCCCTCTACCGTTTTCACACACTCCACATGAGATTAAGGAACATATTCATCTTCCTCAAAGAGTCCATGGATCTCTTAAAGAAAATGGATCCTTAAGTTTCATGAGTCTCGCATATATGACCTAGATCCACTCAAATATTTGTAGATGAAGTACATCCTAATCTATGTAGATGCGTGGAATTCGTTCGGGAAATGTATTTTGTCTTCCCCACAATCACCGAGCAACCCTACAATCTTGCTTACTTTGTAGCTAAGAGAATTGCAAATGTCAAGGATCAAAAAGATAAAGCGATACCTTATGGCAAGTTGTTGACTCGTCTATATCTTTTTGTCATGGATACTTTTCCACACCTCCGTAATACGATACCATTGGACTACACTCCATCCACTCCACCACCATCACCCATCATGGGTTACCCCAGCAACTTTGTTCCTTACTATGGTATGAATTTTGCTTGCTGCTTCCACAACCACAATCTCATTCATTCCATTTGAGAGGAGCTCCACTACATGTTTGTTCATCTTGAGTACCTCATTTCACAACCTACAATGCCACCAACTCCACCAACCACTAACACCATCATTGTACAACCTCCTTCTCCACCAACTAACAAAGCATCTCTATATGTTTAGTTAAAAATAATCAAACCTTCTATTTTGGACCAAGCATGCTTTAGTGGGATTAACTAACTAGAATTAGCCTTTATTTAGTCTTCTTGTATTAGTATTATAGCATCTAATGTATCCCCACTTTAGTTATGTATGCTTTATCTATGAATGTCTCTTTATTGTGTTTAAGATTGAAGTTTCTATTATGTATCTTAAATGAGTAATGGAAGTTTCTTTTAGTATTAATGTGGCATATGTAATGATTCTACTTATAGCTATATCCTTATATTTATAAGCTAAACTGCAATATGTAAAATCTAGAAAAATGTTGCCACATGTCTCGACCACACCACTGGTGGTAGTCCCTTAAACCGGCGGTCCCTCATATATACGGGACCGTCCAGGATATATAGGATCGTCTCTGTGTGATAAAATAAGCACTGACTACTTCTATCTGCTTTATGTGATCATTGCTCAGAATTGGCTATATATATTTGCACTTGAAAACTAACCCGGTTTTGTAGCACATCTCCATAGCTCAATTCTCCGGTGCCCTCAACAAGGGGGATCATCGATCAAGGGGTAGCATTTTCATCGTTGGTTTTCTTTTCTTTCTATACATCGACAACACCTTTTTTATTATACAAAAAGGGTGAGAAGTGAACTAAAACTCATTAAGAACTTCTTTAAGTATATTGTTACCTAAAAATGAGTTTATATTTTGTAATCATTAAAAAGGGAGAGATTGTTAATACAAATATTGTCAAAAATGTTATTTATATTTTTCGACCTCCATATGTTTTGATAATCACAAAATGTAAAAATACGCTATGTAAAAATATATGTAAACAAGTTTTTAGTCATAAAATTTGATTTCAACACAATATCACTTAAGGTAAGAACAAACAAATATATATAACTTTTTAAGTGATCAAAGAAATGTTTTTGTCCTTAAAACTCACATTTTTATAAATGTGACAAAATGTTTTTACAAAACTAAATTATACAAATTATTTTTGTATTTTAAAAATATGTTTTATGTTGAAATATAAGTTTGAAATCACCAAACATCTAATTTTCCTGCCTATAAGGATAGCACATTCAGCAGATAAACATTTCACCACGTCAGGACAAAAAAGGGAGTGTCCTATGGACGGTCCCTTGTATAAGGGACCGTCCATGTTTATAGGGCCATCCCCCGCTCCTCTGTCACCTATAAATACAGGACTATTCTCAACAAATTTCTCAACCCGTTTTGAAAAACTTTATGTTGTCTCCCAATCTCTTCTATTCCCTTCTTTGATCACTTTAACTTGTATATATTTGTTTATAAGTTATCTCATTTTTTCTTCCATTAAAGTGCAAAGAGAAGAACACTCGTATTTGCCAAGAAACGATATGTTCTAGATTAGGCATTACAGACATAACCGTCGTTACGATTCTCCTCTTTATCTAAACTCTCTTAATCTTCATTCTTTTATATTGGTAGATTCGACTTGTATGTAAGTCGGGTATAGTATTGTTGTGTGTAGATCCGGACGAGGTGTAAGTCCGAGTAGTGTTGCGTGTAGATCTGGACAAGGTGTAAGTCCGAGAGTATTGTGTGTAGATCCGGACGAGGTGTAAGTCCGTGAAGTGTTGTGTATAGCAGTTAGCGTTGTGTGAAGTGTTGTGTAGATTGGTTCCAGCTAATATTAGGACTCGAAATTTAGCTTGAAATTGGTGTAAGCTACGGCATACGGTTTTCCCCGACAGAAGGGAATTTGTTGACATAGTGAATGAAAACTCTCGAGTGTGATACTCGGGGAGTAGAGTATGTGATAACGTAGAGGGGGGGGGGTGAATACGTTTCCGTTTCAAACTTAAAACTTTTGTATCAAATATAGTATAAACCATTGCATTTGCTTTTCTCGACGCGAGGATGCATTTAACGCATTACGGCATGTAAGGCCAACCCCTTAATATCACATAAGATTCTGCAAGATTAATGGTTCATTATAAATCAAGTTTCACCATTATTAGTCCGGTTGCTTTTTCTTGATCAAGCGTGTCATAATATGTAAAGTGTTAAATATAGTTTGTGACTATATGAAAGACCAAGTATGTATCACAAACATAGACATCAACCACATAGAAAATAAACAATGTAATACAAGAATAAAAGTAAAGCGATAAGTAAAAAGTATAGACAAACCAACACGAGGATTTATAGTGGTTCGGCTACAAGGACACCTTCCTTGCCCTACTCCACTCCCCGAGTCACCTACTCGAGAGTTCGTAATCACTACACGACACCAACTCCTTATGGCGGAGAAGCCTTCACAACATCGCCTACTCGTTTTCCGGTACTTGGCTAACCACCGTGTTCTTTCACACCAAGGTGAACCACACCTACCACAACGTCGCCTACCCTTTATCCGGTACTAGGCTAAGTACCTAGTTCCATTACAATGGAGGAACTACTACCCAACACTACAAAACACCTAACCCCAAAGGAGATCTACTCCTTATAACAACATCAACAAGGATATCAATATCCTTTGACCTAATACTAATCTATCTTGTACATCGAATCACACCATATCGAATGTACACCTTAGGCACCTTTCACTAATGCATTTCACTCGATCTCTAGGCACCCTTCACTAATGCCTTGTGACTTGACTTCTAGCCACCCGTTATGTTTTGTAGCCCAACATAACAAACCTTGTGTTTTATGGCACAAACACATAAACCATCTAGTCTAGTCATAGATACAAGAATATGATACTAGACAATATCCAAGACAATGTGTCTAATGGATATGAGATCCTAAACTAAACATCAAGGACACAAAGCATGATGTAATTAGTCTTCTATGAATGAAGATGACAAGTTTCCCAAGCTTGTTGTAGAAGATCTTCATGTGCTTGTATCTTGTGATGGGTGATCACTTCAGTAGGTAAGAAAGCAAGATCTCTAAGCTTGCTTTTGAGGATCACTTCGGGAGTATGCTTACAACAAATGAGAGTTAGAAGCATTATGATCATATGAGATGAGGGTGGTTTACATGTTTCCTAATGATCTAAATATCCTAGAAATTGTGGAGAGAAACTATGTGTAAAGGTGTGTGAAACAATGAAGAAATGGCTCACTATTTATAGAAGAAAACTAGCCACTGTTCCCCGGATCCTACGGATCCCTCGTCCAGTGTATTACTGGGGATCCGTGGGATGCTCCCTTTTACCCATGGGTTTTGGGTCATTGGTCATGGTTTATGGGTTGGTCCATGGGTATTCTTTAAGATTCAATGTATCTAATGAGTACATTGTATCTAGTCAAATGGGTATAGGTCAATACCATGGGTTATGGATATGATCCATGGGTATTAGATTAGATACAATGTATCTAATGGATGCAATGCATCTAGTCAAATGGGTTATGGGTTGATTCATGGGTATTAGATTAGATACAATGTATCTAATGGATGCAATGCATCTAGTCAAATGGGTTATGAGTGCCCACCAAGGTATAATGTTTCTAGACTTTGGGTTTTTTCCAACTACATTCAATGTATTTGGTCAATGGGTCAAATACTTAAGTTTCTACCCATTATAATACATACTAGTTATGTATATATTTACCCAATATGTAAACACTAGTTGTTATACATAAACTATTTAACTAAACATGTTTTAATGGTTTGTTGGGGGTTTGATCATAACGCAACATAACAAACATGTATGAACCTATGTTGTAGCATACAAGGACTTGAGTCGTCGAGAGGTGTTGAGACAATATATAATTACAAGTAACTTATACATTTTACGTTATGTATTACAAGTTACATGTTTGTCATCAACAAAACAAATGAGAATGTATAGATTAAATATCGTAATATTTGCACTAACAATCTCCCCCTTTTTGATGATGACAAAATATATGTAAACGTAATAGATAGGCAAAATGTCAAAGTTACTTGTATCCGTACTTCCTATACATTACCTTCTCCGTTTACACTCTTCTCCCCCTTTTGTCGAAATAAAAAGGTTGTGTCCTTTAAACTTAATTTCTCCCAAGAATGGCGAGTTTGCATCATCCCGAGTAAAGTTAAAATGAAAACACCTTATTGCTCCAATTGGCACACCACGCCAATACCTTCAACACGAAAAACTAATGACGAAGCTTAGCAACTCATGACCTTGAGCTTGCACGTCTTCAAAAGGTGGTGATCTCGCCTTTAAGAGGAACCTAGAGAATCACACACAAAAAAATAGAAAGATCCTGTGAATTATAACCATTATTGCCAACGGCTCAATGGATCAAATTTTTGAGGCTTAACCTACATCAAGGTTAGTGTTAAGAAGAAAAGAAAAAGGAAAAATATATGATGAGAAAGAAATCTCCCTTTTGTTGAAACATAAAGGAATCTTGAAGAATGAAAGTGTGCATGCTCCCCCTTGTTAAAGGCGTCAAGTATTTTAGGAAGGCTAAGACGAAATTATTGCAAAATTTGCAATGTTTTTTCTTTGACGAAAAACTCCCCTTTATTGAGAGCGTCAAGTTCTCCTAGTGTGTTTTGAAAATCTACAAAACAAAAAGTTAGTGCAAAATTATATTTGTCCTTTGACGAGTAAGTCATATGGCGCACTTTATAAATGCTCGACGGAAGCTCCCCCTAGCTCGAGGGCGTCAAGAAGAACCTACAAAAAAAATTAGTGTAAAATTTCGTCCATAAATAGACGAGAATCCCATACACATCAAAGTGTATATATATGAACCTACAAAGAAAGGATTAGTGTCAAAAAAGAGAATAATCCTACTACTTGCATCATCATGGTTGGTTTAGAGGTTGTAAGGTTTGTTCAAGGAAAAAAAATGTGCTTAGGGATGAGATACATTTCATTACGAAATTCACTTGGCTATTGACAACATAGATGTTTGTGGAGGATGGTTGAGCGACCATGAATTGTAGTGGTAGTGAGACACTTGTAGGATGTGGTTGACACAATAAGCTTGTGGTTTGAGGTTCTGGTTGACACAAGTAGGATGTGGTAGAACATGAGACATACTTCATCACGTAGTTCATGAACTAGACCTTGGACACGGTGATAATGATAGAAATAATCATTATGACTTAGAGGTATAGAAGTTGTGGTAGAGGTGATGAGAGGTCAAGTATTACTAGGTAATAAAGAAACTCAAGATTAGCAAGGGATGATGATGAAAGGTATCAAGGTGAATCTTTGACTTGGTTGATGACTCAATAGAGGTGGTAGACATGATGACTTTGTAAGTAGTGATAAAAGTGGAGTAAGATGGTTAGGATGATGCAAGATTAGGAATATAAAGAAAAAATGTGTGAATGAGCACAACTTGACTTGATGATGAAATTGACCATAGTCATCCTACAAGAATCCAAAAGAGTTAGTACAAAAGGAAAACATTTATACAAATGGATAAATTGTTCACATAAAATCATGAAACGAAAAGAAAGAACACGTAAAGAAACATATAAATGCAACTCATTTATAAACATATAAGAAACTGATAATCCTAAATGTTGAACAAGTGTTTGTGTGGAAAAAGGAAATTTGAAATGATTATCTAAAGAGATAATGTACCTACTGTTCCACAGTTCCACCGGTTCCCTCACTAGAGGGATCCGACTAGCATAAGTATAGGGACCCGGCTAACAGATGAGGTGAAAAAGAGGTGATTGGGTTCTAGCAAGGTCTAGCACCTACATATCCTAAGTTACTCAGTCTATTAAGTGTCTTACATGAATATGGACTTAAATGATCAAGAGAAAATGATTGATGGTAGCTAATGATTTTTACAGCAAGCACACATGTATACACGTTTAAGCAAAGCAAGGAGAGCATGTAGAGATCACATATAGGCAATCAAATGAGATCGAGCTCACAAATAACACAAAGGTTTAACAAACTTAACAAGCACTATTCAAGAAGCCTAAAACAAATTTACGGTCTAGATTAGTAAATCATTTATACTAACAATGACATCCAAGGTATGTGTCTTGAAAGAAAAGAGCACATGATGGTGTTCAAGACAAAAGAGTTGTGAGGTGCTAGTTTAGGACAATCTAGTTATTACGGATGCTGATTAGCATACAATGAGCTTCGTCCATGAAGTCATGTAGCTCTTCTCGATCAAAGCAAGATAATCGCTTGATGAGGCAAGTGGTTGTGATTAACTAAAAGAAAAATTAATTTTACAACTTGTTTGATTAGTAATCCTAAGACAATGCAAAGTATTTCCATTGTAAACTTACTTTAGGAAAACATAGGAGTATAAATTTCTCAAGTGAGAGAATGAATATGAGACTATTACTAGCGGTGCTCAAATATGGCTAAACACGACCATTTTTACGGGCGATTTCACATATCCAACTTCTATCAAGGAATAAATTCAACCATTAGGTCAAATTGAGTTTCTAGTGCAATAAGTTCTCCAGTATTCATTCTCAAGTTAGGAAAATTTATATTCCTACAATGGTCTATCGAAGAGTAACAATGATGATACTTTGCTTCGTTTTTATTAATAATATACTTGAAACAACTAAGGTGACGAAGGTGTCAAAAAAATTAAAAGTTGTCCATATGGTGAACAAAAAAATGGTTGGATGAGCTAGTTTAACATATGTTGTTGGAAAGCTCGAGTTTGGACTTTCGGATATGAACAATTATATTTGCGTTTGCAGAATAATTTACTTGAGTATATCGGATGAAATAATCAAGTTGTCAATCCTAATATGAAGCTTGGAGAGTGATCATGAAAAGGAAAACGGGAGAGTACATCATCAACACAAGTGTAGGTTATGATCCGATGTACATTCTTGTTGTTTTTAGAAAACGATACAAGAAAATATGAAATCAAGAAATCATATAAGCACATAAAACATTTATGTTGCACACATGACAAACTCAATCAAAAAGCCATTAGGTGTGTTATATGTTTTAAACATTTTTCAGCTTATAAAACTAACATTTTTGACACAACTAGATGTTATCCCAAACACTCCTTCAAGTAGCACATTGATTAGTAGAAAGTTACTAAATCGAAAAGCAAGAGAATGAATAGCAAGGTAAGGAAACCACATATGTTATTCAATCAAATAAGCACAAAAGCAATTTGAGATAAGCAAATAATCAAGTAATGCAAAGAGGACAATTTATCGTTTAGCATAGCATACGAAAGTTCTTTTCATCGTTTTGTGTTAAATATAAACATGTATACTGTTGAAACTAGCAGACCTTAATAGATCTTGAGCTCGTGGATCGTTAGGTATGCCTATGTAATCACAAGCACAATAAAAGACAATCTCTACAACTTGTATTAAGTAGCGGAATTATAAACACAAGTAACACAAATAACTAAGAACTCTGTGATCCTCTATGGATCTTTATATTAATAAAAACTTTGTTTTCCAATCGATACATTACTCATACTATTGTGTTCCTTTTATAGACAAGGAACCCTAAACAAAACCCTAAACCGTTTCCCAAGAAACGTATAAACATAAAACTAAATAAGATATACACAATCACTTCCTAATAAAGCTCATGTATATCCAAACTAAATATACTAAACACGGAATAATAACTTCCGCAGAAGCAAACTAATAACTATAAAACTTTAGCAGAATTATGTCTTCGGTAGAATCCATACACTTTAGCAGAATCCCTTCAGTAGTAAATTCAGCATAATCCATACTTCACATAATTCCTAACAATCCTCCCCTAAATTGGAATTTGACTTGGTTAAGTTCCAGTTTCTTGATAGATCTTTAACTAGACATCACCAGAGGATTGTACACGAACACCAGCAGCAAAGAATCAAAATAATAACATCTCTTTGATGAATAAACTCTAAAAACTCCATATCTTTGCAGCAACAAATGACAACATGTACATCAAAACATATTAGTTTCAAACTATTCTCATCACATACAGGTGTGTTAACTCCTGTGAGAGGTGAATCATTGAAAATAATGGATTTGATGTCTCTTTACCAATAGCCATCACTACTGGAGTAGCCATATGTTTAAGTTCGAAAACTATGGTACACTGATAACCATCTGATTTATTGGCAAACCAGAAACCATATAAACGGATTTGATATGTCTTTACCTGTAGCCGTTTGCTCAGGACTAGTCAATTCTTAGAATTGGTGAACTGATGACCAAATATGGTATTCCAAGCCATATACCTGTGGGCTAGTCAATTCTTGGATTCCAAAAAGGAATAACCCATGGTGAATTGATGACCATACAACCCTCAACAATTAAGCATGGGTGGTTGCAGTCCCTATGATTTTGAGCAAACCATTACAGCTATCAACAGATTTGATGTGTCTGTACCAAAGTTGTACCCCTTGGACTAGCTAACTCTTTGACATACACAAGGTATATCTGGTGAGTCAAAAACCATAAATAATATACAACAAACCTGCAATAAAAGTTAGACAAACTAAACATATACAAAAAGTTTTTTTTTTTTTTTAACTAAGAAAAATAAAACAAATATCACAAAATATACAAAATACTACAATCAAGATGAACCTGTATGTTGTAGAAGCTGATTTTTAATCAATCCAACACATTGTTTTGCATGAAGGTCATCATTGCCAACTGGATTAGGAGGTACTTCCAACTGCTGTCTTAGCATTCTTTCCATTAATTGAACAGACAAAGGATAAGTCTTATCCGAGAACATACCCAAAATCATACCACATTGTGTCTGAACCACATGAACACATGGTAGAGAATAGAACCTCCAACTCTCAATCTCCCACTTATGTGAATTCTGCCAAATAGAATACCCTTTACCCTCTGGAGAATGAGAATCAAACAAGACTTGAAGATCACCCAATAAATATAAACCAGAACCCTGAGGTTTATGAATAGTATAATGCTGAGTGACATGATCATACAGCATCTTCAAATCATGTCTATCCACCAAAGGAAAAATTGCCTTCAAGAAGTTGAACTGTATAGTAGAATTATCCAGTCGATAAACAGTATTAAGCTTCCCAGCTGTCCAATTGATCAATACAGAATGTGTTCCTTCAGGAAAAACATCAACAGTTCCTTCCTTAATGAAAGTTGACTCAGCAGCCTGGAGATCTAAAGAAATACTCTTGGAAAGATGTTTCCTAGCTAGTCTCACAGATCTCCTTAAGGAACTAAGTTTCCTTTTAGCCATCCTTTTCTTCCTCCTACCAGATGTATTCATTCCCAGAGATAATCCTTTCTCAGAATCTTCAAGAACATTTTCAGCTTCAGGAGAAACAATAGAAGGTTCAGCAGAAACAACATTATCAGTGGAAGGATTGACTTCAGAATATGTTTCAGTAGCAACAACTGGAGATATCACCTGAGGTGAAACAGCATCAAAATTATCCACGATATCAACTGTTTTAGGTCTCTTTGCTTTAGGAACATCAGACATATTAGCAATTCTTTCCAATGTAGAAGAAGAAGTAGAACCAGATGAAGAAAACTTCATAATCATATTATACTTTCTGATCAAAGCATCATCAGATAAAGCACAGATTTGCTTCATAGACATGCTAGCATTATAAATAGTAGAACTATGATTCTTCACAACCCTCCTCATATGAGCCCTCTTCTGAGCTACAGTCATTGGTTTTTCCCTTTTTGCTTTATGTCTTTGAGCAACAATAGCTCTCCTCTTTGCATCTGCTTCTTGCTTCAATTGTTGTCCTCGTGCCATCATTAGATCCACAAAAGTATCACTACCAAAATCTGCACCTAATATCCTCTGAGCAAGTGTAGGATTAGAAACTACTTGCTGAGTATAAACATCCCAATGTGCAGCAGGCATCTGAGTACGCAATTCATCCAGTTCCCTTTGTCTCTCAGGAGACAAAATTGAAGTAGACTGAGCTGCTAGCTGTTTAGCCAATTCCTCACTTTTCTTGTTCTGTGCACACTCATCTAACATTCTTTCTTGTTCTTTCAACTCCTGTTCACTTAACAAATCTGAACCAAGTACTGCATCAATCACTTCTTCCTTCCCTTTATCAGTAGTCTCCTCAGCAGAACAGACTTGAGGAATATCCATAGAAGGAACTTCAGATGAAACATCCATGTGAGCATCAGAAGAAATAGATTGAGAAAGATCCTCAACAGGTGTAGAAAATACTTCAGTATTAGAATCCAAATCAAAACTTCTTCCAGCAAAAAACACAGTATTATCATCTGCTGAAGGTTGAGAATGTAGTTGTTTTTGAACAAAAGAAGCTTGACCATGTTCAGTAGCAACATCCTCCATTTGAACATCAGCAGATACTACATCAACACTTGGTTCCTTAGATGCTTCAGTGGATTCCTTATGCAGATATTGTCTTTTCCGTTTACTAGTGTATCGAATAGGTTCCTTTTTCTTTGAAGACTTAGCAGCAATAGGAGAAGAAACAGGAGTTGTTAGAGCTGCATCAGCCAAGATTCCTAGTGATGCAAGCTGAGGCTCTTCATGATCCTCATCAGAAGAAACCAAAACTCTCCTTTTTCCCCTATTTCCAAGTTGTTCTTTCAAGCTCTTAACTTTATTTTGCAACACCACAATCTGATCACCAAGAGTAGACTTGGTCTCTGTAAGCTCCTTCTTAAGATCAGCCACCTCACCTGCATACTTGTTCACTAGAGCATATATAGAGGTAAGTGTAATAGGTTCCTCAGCTCCACCAGCTGATTGCTCAGTGGTAATGGGAGCTTCATTGGGCCTTTTAGGAGAAATATGAACATGCTCAAAATTAGGAAATCCTTCATCAAATTGATTCCTAATAGGACTAGGTGTGGGCAGTCTATCAGTCTCATGCTCAACCTCATCAAGAGAATCTTGAGAAGGTGGTGGACTAGGACTAGGACTAGGTCTAGGTGAAGGTATAGGTAGAAGTAGGCCAGGAGAAACATTAGATGCTTCAGCAATATTATAATGGCCCTCATCAATGGCAACTGAAGGAGTACCATCAGCAGTAACATCGGTAGAAGGTAGATTTACATCATTATCCTCATCAGCAGCCTCATTCCCCTGAGGTAACATAGCTGCCAGTAAAGGATAATGTGTCCCCTCAAACTTAGTTCTCATAGAAGCAAACAACTTAGAAGTTAAAGATCCTATGGGATAAAAGGCTTGGGTTTGGGTAGTAACTTCTAAGATCATCTGTAAAAACCTAGGGTACATTAAAAACTTGGTCTTTTTTCCTAGTTATATTCTTAACCATATTATTGAAAATAAACTTAGAGAAATTATAAGTTAAACCCTGAGATAAACATATAATACCACATCCCAATTGAGTAGAAAACTGATCCCATCCTCCTGATTTATTGCTTAAGCACTGAAGCAATGTATGAACCAAAAACCTCCACATAGGACAAAGATGATTCTTTAACCACATGTCAGTCCTTGTACCTTGATATCCAATTGCTCTAAGCCCATCAAGTACCACAACAGCATTAGAATGATAAACCCCATTCTGATCATCCAAATGAAGTTGACTTCTAATCCGCTCCTCTGTCACCACATGCTCTGTTCCGTCAATCATTGCAACAATCTCTGTATCACTCCTTTTCGTAGCTGATGCCCAAAATTGAGTAACCAACGATTCATATATTGCATTCGGAGAATGTGTTAGAGCATACTGAATCTTTGATCTCTGTAAGAATTCAACCATCGGTCTATACAACTCGTCACCCTTAGCTGTTCCCAGAAAAGCGACTTTATTATGATCATGCTTGAATTGAAGCGTCATGAGAAATATCGTAAGGTAGGATTAAGATTCACACAAGTGGAAGTGTTTTGAATATGTGTAACAAGAGAATCGTTTAATTTGAGACGAAGATATGCGAATAGTGAATAAGTAGTAGTTTCCCAATTTTGGTCAAATAGTTGACCAATGCTGACGTGTACTGCTACTTTTACCCAAATTAACTTTCAACTTCGGTAGAAACACTAGCCATTCTGCTAAAGAATACCGATCAGCAGAAATAGATCATGTATTCAAGAAGCTTCAGTAAATATCTTTTTACTATTTCAACTATACGCATTAAATCTCATCAAGTCTTGAAACTGCCTATAAAACAATCCCAATGCACACATAACTCTTCATCAAAAACCCCCAAATATCATCACAAACCCTAATTTCATCAATGTTCCAAAATTAATCACAATCAACCATGAGTAGTTCCACCCCAATCACCCTTTCATCAGATGACAATGCATCCTCCATAAGCAGTCTTGAGAGGTGGAAGAAGAACTATTTGTCAAGCAATCCAGGCAATGGTGAAGACAACTCATCCATAAGTTCTTATGTATCACCTTATGAAGACTCAGATGAGGAAGCAACTTCAAAGAGAGTGAATGAGCCTCCCCTTGCTGTTGTGAATGTGCCTTCCCTTGCCGTTGATGATTCTGATGACTCCTGTAAGGAGAGAACATCTTACTCCCAACCTCCAGCTCCTCAGCCTCAACGAAGGCCACGAGCTAGGAATCCACCACTCCCTAAGGATAGAGAGGTGGTTCTTGGTCTTTCTGCACCAGGTTTTGGTGCATCAAGACACATCGTATAGAGGAAATGCTTAAAGATGGTGGATTGATTGCATTTTGGTTGAAATCAATAGATGAAGCACAAAGGACATATTATTTTTCTTCATCATCATGATTTGCATCAATCCATCCTTTCCATTTTGATCCTTAGCATCCTCATCATAGTAGTTATGCATCTCCAGCCATCGAGATAGAATGAATGCAAGACTTCACAAATGCATATCCAGCATCTAGTGTGAAAGATGTGAGCGATCATGCATATCCAACATTATGTTAGATGTTGGAATAGATGATATGTACTAGATTAGGATTAGTAGATCATGTAGTTGCATTTGATGTTGATTGTACTCTGTAAGCTGTAAGCTGTAAAGTGTTTCTCTTGAATGAATGAACAATTTGCTTCAGTACTTCTCTTGAATGAACATTATAACTTCAGTACATTGTCTTTAGTAGAAACAAATAGCTCACTTCCGCACTTTGAATTTAGCATAAACAAGCTTTAGAGCTTTCTTGACCATTGATGGTTTCTCTTGCACTCTCCTCAGCATTTCTCTCAGCTTCTAGGTTAGCTGCATACTCCTGTTTCTTTAACCTAGCAAGTTCTTCAGCATATTGTGAATCATCATCACTTTTATCAGCACCATCTTTTGAAGAATTTCCTGCAAAATTGTTTGTGGAGAAAGAAGGCACAGTAATAGGTTGTTCACCATCTTCAAGCTCACTATCAGAATCAGCATCTAATGTACCTTCATTGTTAGTAGGAGACTCTTGAGAACCTGCATTTTGGTTAGCCATATGTCTAGAATAACCCAAGTAATCAGTTAAGTAATCAAGGTCAAAGGACCACACATGACCCTGTCCTTGAACATTAGGCTTATCTTCAAGATATCTCAAGTTCAAAGTCTCCTCTATCTTCCTAGCAGACAAGTTGTACACTCTGTAAGCTTTACTATGAGCTGAATAGCCCACAATATAACCATCATCAGCCTTCTCATCAAATTTGCCAAGTGGATCACTAGTATTAAGAATAGTCACTTGACAGCCAAAAGGTTTGAGGTAATGGATAGCAAGAAATTTCCCAAATAAAAGTTCATATGGTGTTTTGAGGTGAGGTCTAGTAATGGATACCCTGTTCAACACATAACAAGCTGTGCCAACAGCTTCAGTCCAGAACATAGTGGGTAACTTAGAGTCTGCTAGCATAGATCTTGCAGCCTCAATCAAGGTCCTATTTTTCCTTTCAGCCACCCCATTTTGTTGTGGGGTTCTTGGAGTGCTATAGTCCCTTTTAATACCTTTAGACCTGTAGAGTTCTGTAAGTACAACATTCTTGAACTCTGTCCCATTATCACACCTGATTCCTTTAACCTTCTTGTTTAACTAATTTTTCCACAAGGGTAATGAAGTCTTTCAGCACTTGAGATGTTTCATCTTTAGTCCTCAGAAAGAATACCCAACAAAATCTACTATAGCCATCAGTGATAACCAAACAAAAATACTTGTGATCTATGCTTCTTATTTGAGTTGGACCAAAAAGATCCATATGAAGCAGCTGAAGAGGTTCAGAAATGATGCTCACAGCAGTAACAGCTTTGAATGAGGCTCGGTGTTGCTTTCCTTTGTTGCAGGCAACACAATTATGATCATTAGTGAAAACTTTGGAAGGAAGACCTTCAACAAGACTCAGTTTAGAGAGCTGGTTTATGGTCTTGAAGTTCACATGAGCCATCCTCCTATGCCATTTGGTAGACTCATCCAGAGATGCTTTGGCCACCAAACAAGTTAAGTCATCTTCTGGTTTAACATCAGTTAAGTTGAATGTATAAAGATTGTGATTTCGAGGAACTCTCAGCAGAATTGAGGTTTCTTCTGGGAGTTTGAAGTCTTTAGACAGCACAAGACATTCATCCTCTGAGAAGAGTACTTTGTTCTTGGTGTCACAGATTTGTGAGATTGAGAACATATTGAAGTGTTGGAGTTCCCTGACATAGTATACATTCTCAAAATCCTGTTGAGGTGTTTTGATGGTCCCTTTCCCAGTAATTCTCCCATCACTTCCACCAAAGGTCACATTGCCTCCTCCTTCAATAGGTACAAAGTTATGCATCAAATCCCTGTTTCCAGACATACTCCTTGAACAACCACTGTCAACAATTCCAATATCCTTATGCTTAAGGGGATGATCCTACAACAACAACAAAAATATACAAAATATTAGTACACTATGGAGGCTCAAGTCATTGCTGACTTGAACCTGCCTTATGGATCATTTGATTTATGCCAAGCAGATGTAAAAGATCCACTATTGTTCTTGGGTTTCCATTGATATTTAGGTCCCCTTTGATTCCAAGAACAACCTGCTGAGGACTTGACAGCAGTCTCCCTATACCCGTTCCCAGCATTCATAGAGTCAACATATCCAGGCCAAAAACCATTATTAAAATATGAACTTGTTGGTTGCACATATGGTTTAGCAAAAGATCTTCTCCAAGTAAAAGGAGAATCAGTATAAGATGCTTGTGGAACATAAGGTGGTATAGCATTAACATTGGTCCACATTGGTCTAGATGTCCTAGAATCACCACACCTACTCATTCTTTGCTCATGATAATCACAATCCTTAATTAAATGAAATTTACTTCCACACACAAAACATGTCTTCTGTTTAGAAGATTTATTCAATCCAAAAGATGTTCTATTACAAGCAGAAGTATTCAAACCAAAACCATGAAAAGAATTGTTTTTAACAGAATTATTATGCAAAGAATTAGAAAATAGGTCTTCAGAGGGAACTGTCTTGGAAGTTGATTCCTTGGCAGCAACTCTGACATGCTTATAGGTAGTCTTGGGTGCAGGCAGGGGTGAAGACTTGGGAAGGTCAGACTTGGGAAGGTCAGACTTGTCATTTGAATCACACTCTGTGGACCCTTG
Source organism: Chrysanthemum seticuspe (assembly GCA_019973895.1). Taxonomy (NCBI): domain Eukaryota; kingdom Viridiplantae; phylum Streptophyta; class Magnoliopsida; order Asterales; family Asteraceae; genus Chrysanthemum; species Chrysanthemum seticuspe. The sequence continues at coordinate 91,170,427 of BPTQ01000004.1, read as the reverse complement.
CTCGGAGGACTTGTCACTGTTAACACAAGAGACAAAGTCATTAGAAGATGTTTTAGGGTCTGGCAAGTCTTTTGACTTTTTGCCATAGAGATGGTGTGATCCATCAAAGTCAGTAGAAATAGAAAGGTCAATTGGCATGTGCTCACCTCTAATAGGTCCACGTACAGCATGTAGGTCACCTTCTTTGACAAAGTTAGCTAAGCCTGCTGGTGTAGATTTACGCCCATCATTCCTAGCTTCTAGCCCTACATACTTTTGAAAACCTAAACCTATTGTAGAAGTCACAGATTGACTACCATATATGTGACTGGCTAGTTTGTTCCCATTCATTTGCCATTCATTATGCCTAGCTACCTCTTCATCTAGTTTCTTTTTCAATTCTAGATTCTCTGACTCTACATCTGCTCTTAACTTCTCAGATCTTTTTAACTCATTATTAGAACATTCAAGATCACTCTCTAATATCCTAATTTTTTCATCATAAGCTATTTGATTCTTCTGAAACCAAACCTTTTGTCTTTCTAATATTTTTAAAGCATGTTTATAAGCATCAACCTCAACATAGCATTCATTATATTTAGGTTTCAAAGTATCATAAGCTTCTTTGAGTTCATTATAACGCTCACTACAACCAAACACACAGTTTTGTACCTGAGAGATGCCCATCAATGCAATCTGATCATGCCTATCCTCTGAAGTACAACTTGCAAACAACCCAGTATTGACACCACCAAGACCATCATCATTCTCCTGCTCATGTTGCGTCTAGTCCACAGTTTTATCAAGAGTAACCAAAGCTGTTGAGGCCTTTCCAGCATCCCTTTAATTCTGCTGATAGGAAGAGTAATTCACCTCATCACCAGCTTTTCTGTCCTTGCACTCTCTGGAGAAGTGACCCATTTGATGACATGTAAAGCACTTGACCTTCTTTTTGTCAAACCTAGCTGGATCTCTTCCCTGAAAGCCGAACTTCCTTCCAGCCTTTCTTTCAAATTTCTTGATGTCCATAGAAAGCATGGCAACCTGCCACTTTAACTTCATCTCTTCTATCTCCAGCGGATCCACCTGATCGAAATCCTCATATGCAAGTTGCTGCTGAGGATCATAATCAGCAAAGAAGGATCCAAGTACATCTTCCATTACCCCCACTAGTTTTTTGTTGAGAACTAGATGAAGAAGCAGTATAAGAAGAGGATGAGTAATACTCTGTTGGATTTGGAGCATGGATCATCTTTGAGGTAGATGCCCCAACAAAGGCTGTGTGACTAGTAGTGGATGATGACCGAAAAGGACTTCTTACATCATGTTTAAGAGCTTTAAGTTTGTTGTACAGCTCATCAAAAGTAAGCATATCCAAACCACCTTTAGCTTTTAAAGCAATGCTTACTTGTAGCCAGGATGAAGGTAATGACCTCAAGAACTTAGAATTACAATCATCATTATCTGGCTTTGCCTGTAGCTGACTTAACTGACTTAAGATCTTGTGAAACTTGTCGTAGCCCTTGTGAATTCCTTCCTCTTTAGATATTTGAAAGTATTGAAACTGTTCTCGCAGCATGGACTTTCTCAATCTCCTGGACTCCTCATTCCCTCCGAACTTAGCCTTGATCGCCAACCATATATCCCTAGCATCTCCTATATAATGAAAATCACTCAAGTGATCTTGAGGAATCGCCTGAAGAAGTATAGTTCTCACCTTGTGCTCTCTTTGAACTGCCAGGATCTCATCAGCAGATTTTGGAGGAGCAATGACAACAGTACCATCAAGATCAGTGGTTGTCCTTTTTAAGCTGTTTCCCTTCTGCACGATTGACCAGAGATTCCAATCAATGTTGGAAATCCAGTTTTGCATCTGCATGGCCCGTAGGTCATACTCTTCTCTCTTCAAGTATGGGAATTTAGCATTGCTGTTGGATAGACTAAGCTGTTGTAGGGAGGCACCGTTATTGTTGTTGGCAACTTCAACATCGTCAAAAACTCCAGACATGGTGAAGAATGTAGTAATTGTAAGGATAAAAACAAAGAACTGTTATTAGTATCGTAGAGACTCTCACGAGGCTCTGATACCACTTGTTGAAACTAGCAGACCTTAATAGATCTTGAGCTCGTGGATCGTTAGCTATGCCTATGTAATCACAAGCACAGTAAAAGACAATCTCTACAACTTGTATTAAGTAGCGGAATTATAAACACAAGTAACACAAATAACTAAGAACTCTGTGATCCTCTATGGATCTTTATATTAATAAAAACTTTGTTTTCCAATCGATACATTACTCATACTATTGTGTTCCTTTTATAGACTAGGAACCCTAAACAAAACCCTAAACCGTTTCCCAAGAAACGTATAAACATAAAACTAAATAAGATATGCACAATCACTTCCTAATAAAGCTCATGTATATCCAAAATAAATATACTAAACACGGAATAATAACTTCCACAGAAACAAACTAATAACTATAAAACTTCAGCAGAATTATGTCTTCGGTAGAATCCATAAACTTCAGCAGAATCCCTTCAGCAGTAAATTCAGCATAATCCATACGTCACATAATTCCTAACATATACCAAGCTTGATTAGTTTCTTTTATGTTTACAAATATGATCAAAACCTTAATATCAAAAGAGGACACATTGTTATTCAAGGATGAAAACATCCGTCTCCAATTAGATCAAAAGTTATGCAAAAGTTATGACCGAAAAATGACTTCTATTATAAATCAATGATTCTCTAAATTTTTGTTTTGAATCAGTTTATAAAATCATTTTTAAATGAAAGTAGACTCAAATACCTTTAAAACGATAGGTGGCACGACTTCTAACGACTTACGGTTAAAAAGTTATGAATTTTTGAAATTCACACAAAAACTGTCGTCTGTACCACGGATCCCACGGATCCCTTGCTTGAGGGATCCGTCCAGTGTAACCTGAGGGATCCACGGATCTGACATAGAATTACAAAAATTCACGTTTTGACCCGACGAAAAGGTTTAACCTTTGTAGACTTTTTAGTGAAGTTATATTATCCAGTTTTACCTTTATTCAAGCTTGATAAACAAGATATCTAACAACAAAACTTCAAAGAAAAAAAAAATCAACAAAACACTTTTCATATTATGCTTGACTTCACCAAGAATTTGATACAAGGACCTTACTCGTTTTAAAAACCATTTGTTTTAAAAACTAGAGCCAACCCGCTCTGATACCAATTGTGAAAACGTAGAGGGGGGTGAATACGTTTCCGTTTCAAACTTAAAACTTTTGTATCAAATATAGTATAAACCATTGCATTTCCTAATCTCGACGCGAGGATGCATTTAACGCATTACGGCATGTAAGGCCAACCCCTTAATATCACATAAGATTCCGCAAGATTAATGGTTCATTATAAATCAAGTTTCACCATTATTAGTCCGGTTGCTTTTTCTTGATCAAGCGTGTCATAATATGTAAAGTGTTATATATAGTTTGTGACTATATGAAAGACCAAGTATGTATGACAAACATAGACATCAACCACATAGAAAATAAACAATGTAATACAAGAATAAAAGTAAAGCGATAAGTAAAAAGTATAGACAAACCAACACGAGGATTTATAGTGGTTCGGCTACAAGGACACCTACCTTGCCCTACTCCACTCCCCGAGTCACCTACTCGAGAGTTCGTAATCACTACATGACACCAACTCCTTATAGCGGAGAATCCTTCACAACGTCTCCTACTCTTTTTCCGGTACTAGGATAACCACCGAGTTCTTTCACACCAAGGTGAACCGCACCTACCACAACGTCTCCTACCCTTTATCCGGTACTAGGCTAAGTACCGAGTTCCATTACAATGGAGGAACTACTACCCAACACTACACGAAACCTAACCCCAAAGGAAATTTACTCCTTATAACAACATCAACAAGGATATCAATATCCTTTGACCGAATACTAATCTATCTTGTACATCGAATCACACCATATCGAATGTACACCTTAGGCACCTTTCACTAATGCCTTTGACTCGATCTCTAGGCACCCTTCACTAATGCCTTGTGACTTGACTTCTAGGAACCCGTTATGTTTTGTGGCCCAACATCATAAACCTTGTGTTTTATGGCACAAACACATAAACCATCTAGTCTAGTCATAGATACAAGAATATGATACTAGACAATATCCAAGACAATGTGTCTAATGGATATGAGATCCTAAACTAAACATCAAGGGCACAAAGCATGATGTAATTAGTCTTCTATGAATGAAGATGACAAGTTTCCCAATCTTGTTGTAGAAGATCTTCATGTGCTTGTATCTTGTGATGGGTGATCACTTTAGTAGGTAAGAAAGCAAGATCTTTAAGCTTGCTTTTGAGGATCACTTCGGGAGTATGCTTACAACAAATGAGAGTTAGAAGCATTATGATCATATGAGATGAGGGTGGTTTACATGTTTCCTAATGATCTAAATATCCTAGAAATGGTGGAGAGAAACTATGTGTAAAGGTGTGTTAAACAATGAAGAAATGGCTCACTATTTATAGAAGAAAACTAGCCACTATTCCCCGGATCCCACGGATCCCTCCCTTGAGGGATCCGGCCAGTGTATTACTGGGGATCCGTGGGACGCTCCCTTTTACCCATGGGTTTTGGGTCATGGGTCATGGGTTATGGGTTGCTCCATAGGTATTCTTTAAGATTCAATGTATCTAATGAGTACATTGTATCTAGTCAAATGGGTATGGGTCAATACCATGGGTTATGGATATGATCCATGGGTACTAGATTAGATACAATGTATCTAATTGATGCAATGCATCTAGTCAAATGGGTTATGGGTTGATCCATGGGTATTATATTAGATACAATGTATCTAATTGATGCATTGCATCTAGTCAAATGGGTTATGAGTGCCCACCAAGTTACAATGTTTCTAGACTTTGGGTTTTATCCAACTACATTCAATGTATTTGGTCAATGGGTCAAATACTTAAGTTTCTACCCATTTATATTACCCATTATAATACATACTAGTTATGTATATAGTTACCCAATATGTAAACACTAGTTGTTATACATAAACTATTTAACTAAACATGTTTTAATGGTTTTTTGGGGGTTTGATCATAACGCAACATAACAAACATGTACGAACCTGTGTTGTAGCATACAAGGACTTGAGTCATCGAGAGGTGTTGAGACGATATATAATTACAAGTAACTTATACATTTTACGTTATGTATTACAATTTACATGTTTGTCATCAACAAAACAAATGAGAATGTATAGATTAAATATCGTAATATTTGCACTAACAGAGTAAAGCGAAGAGTGAGCTTCGTAGCCGAACCACTATAAATCTCTACGCATTGGTTTGATCGTTCTAACTCTTTACCATCTTTACTTTCATATTTCATGTTTAGTTATTTTAATTATAGCATGCATACATTGTTGATTGATATCACATAACTTCGAATTGAAAATATTTTCAAAAAGAACAAACTTCTTTTAAAACGAAATTAAAATGGTGAAACTATTCAACCCCCCTTCTAGTTTCTACAATAATTTTGGTGAGTTCACATGTTTAAGTAAACGTAAACGTGGACCACAAGATTTCTGTGTGTGACCATTATAACAAATACAATGTTGCCGAAAAAGTATTAAAATTGCACTAAGCTCATGACCCCGAAGCCTTAACGTATTCAGTATCTATATATGATGCATGATTTCTGACCAGGTTTTAATATTTATAAAAGTCTCGTCTACCTAAGGTCTACCAAATGCAGTAACGGGCAGTATACCCGGTCGTGTGTAGTGTAGTAATCGGTAAACCCGAGGTCGTCCCAAGAGCTATGCGTGTCGATCTAATTTAAGTTCTAGTGTCACTGGTTTTAAAGGGGATTTTTATATTTTGATTAATTAAATAATGAAATGAAACAAAATAGAAATCGAATAAAAGTGGAAGGTGAATAATTAGAGAGAAATGTGCTAGCCTAGTTACTAATCTTTTTATGTTATGACTACGTTTTCTATTTAATATTTTCTATCACTCCACATGGGGATTAAATTCGCTAGACTCCTATGATCAATTTGTCTAGCCTATTTTCCATAGCGTCCTATTCTGTAACCTAATGATTACAAGAGTTCGTGGGTTTACCCTATGGAAGAGTTATTAAGTGCCGCTATAATCTAAGACTTATTTAATGAAACCCGGCCGATCGGATCTTAGGTCTCCCCTAACTTCTTAATCATTTACGTTGGGAAGGTGATCGCTGGGTAAATTTCTCACGCAAGATAGTGATAGTCCTATGTTTAATTCTTACCACTACTCGCAACCTGATTCACTAGGGTCCTATGGTCAATTCTCTTAGCTTCCTAAATACTAGCCAAACTTCCATGCTACCAAATCGAGGGTATCCCAAAAGAAGCAAAGAAAGCATACATATAAAATGATATAAAAATGAGAAAACTACATCATAACAATAACAATTTCATAACTAGGCTAACACCAAAGGTGTTTAGCCGATCATATTAAAACATGCAGAAAATTCAGTGTTTAACATCATGAATGAAGACATGAATTAAATACAAGAATGTAATATGAAATACTGAAACTTATGAAGTGTATGGCGTCAATTCTCCCTTGGAAATGACTTGTATGCTGCTGAATAATGCCTTGAATTCGTGCCCTAGTCGTTCCCTTGGGAAGGGGTGACAAGAGATGATATGTGAAAATGTAGAATTAGGGCTTGTATCTATAGTCTCGACTAAGTTACGGCGTAATCTCTAGGGTTAGTTGCGCCGTAACCTTTGAATCTAGGATGATCTTATCCTCAGTGATGAAAATACGGTGTAACCTAAAGGTAAGTTACGAACGTAGAACTCTCATTAACCACTTAACGCCGTAACCATGAAAATGGTTACGTCGTAACTTCTTATTCCCACAAAATTCTTCTAAGTCTTGGAAATATATATACGGCGTAACTTGTGTAGGAGTTACGTTGTAACCTTGGTCAGCTTTGACTTTGATCTTCTAGTATTAATCGTTGTTACGGCATAAGTAGAGTAAGGATTTACGCCGTAACTCTTGTCTGGTCAGCATACTCTTGTGTATTTTCATTAATAACCTTTCAATTCCGCGTCTCTTCATTCCTATGCTTATTATTAACCTGAAAACAAAATATTAACGAATAAGAGTATATAATCAAGTAAAATGATACAAATGATGAGCATGTTAGGGGGAAATTGACACTAAAATATTAGGACTATTTGATGTTATCAATATACGTATGTATCCCCTTTAAGTGTCTTGCCAAACACCTAATGTTCTCCAAATGATACGAGTCCGTTTGACCGGTACCTCCCGTCAAGTAAGCGCTACTTACCTGGACGGGGGTGTCAACCCAATAGATCTATTCACAATTTTTGCTTACAAGTAAATAATGGTTCATGATTATGGGGACTTAACGCCAATAGTGGTAACTTAGGCAATCCGTAAATGTTTTTAAGTGCATGTGTCCGTATGTAAAAACAAGCAATGTATTCTCACCACAAGTATTTCAAAACAAGTATTAATAAGTAAAATGGGGCTATGAAACTCACCTCAAGCAAGTAGTGTAACGGAAAGTATAAGGTAAGTTCAACGAACAAGTAATCTTAACCGGTACCTAGATAAATAAGTCGTTTTAGGAATGATACGACATGTACTATATGCATATGAATTTTATAAATTTTTATCACCCTTATATTCTTGTAGTGAAGTTTTATAAATATTTGTAGGCCAAATCATTTACGAACAAACATTACGCGTTTTCGATATCAAAACCTTAAAATAACGGTTGCTGATTTTAGGTTAAACTCGACTTTAAATGGGCGTCTCTCCTTCGTTTCTAGCCCATTTTTGGTCATTCAACTCCCTAAACTTTGGTAAAAATGTCTAATTTCAAGAAATCAAGGCCTTGATTTGTTAAAAGATGTCGATTTACACCAAATTACAAGATGACCTGCTGTTACAGTTTACTCAAAAACTTTTACTCAACTTCCGGGGGCCATAAATTCTTTGTTACTTAACCTCATCAAGTGATTCAAGTTGTTGTGGTTAGGTATAAGTGTTGTATAAAATAGTTAAAACTTCAATTTTTCCTCATATAGATTCTAAAGTGGTCGTTTTTACGAAATACAAACCGAACTCAGATTTATTACATTTCAGACATCCGATTTAGTAAAAAATGATAAAAATAGTAACAGAATTCCAAAATTTATAAAATTTGGTTTGGGAATTACTTAAAACCTATATCTAGTTGTGGGTTAAAGGAATTTGGCCCATATTTATTTTAAAGTGGTTTCACCAGCACCTAAGTCGACTGAATTTTTGGGACAGAAATAGGGTTTTCTAAACTAACTTTTTAAACACTTTCAGCACAACAAATATATGGTGGTGATATAAAAACAAGAATTAGATTATTATAATGTATTAGAAATAAGTAAATAAGATGCTTACAATGATGTGAATGATTATGAAGACCAAAGTGTACAAATTAAACCCAAGAACACAAATAAAACCCTAATTTGTGAAGTATAACCCTAGCTTTCAAACCAAACCCTTAATCTTCTTGAAAATAATTAAACTAACTTTCAAACACCCTTTGTTTCTTTCCCTAAATCTGCCAAAAATAAGTGTGTGAGAGAGTGTTTTGGGTGTTTGAAATGATGTGAAAACTAGTTACAAGTCCTTCCCGTTTATAGGTTATTTGAGGTAAACTTTGAAGTACTTTAAGAACTCACAAGACTTTGATAAACTAATTTGAGGTAAGGACTCTTGTGAGCTTTCCTTTGGGGCGTGGTTTGCTAGGAAACAAAGGGAGAAAGTGATATTTCAAAGCGTTACAAATAATAGGTTTTTGTAGTAGTCAATATTTGGAAAGCACTTGGTGGTACACTTCCTTATGGAAGCTGACTCCATGTGAACCAAAAAGGGAGAGATAATTTATTTGAAAAGTTATAATACTAGTTAGTATAATACCTCAAAGGTGGTGGGGGTATTGGGTAAGTTGTGCATGCATTCATGTATCAACATGTAAGTTTAAATGACTTACGTAAAAATTTCAAAACCATATGCACATGAATTTTAAATCATGCTCATGATGATGATAACATACTAGTTACATGTAGACTAAACTTAGTCTAGAGTCGGAATACGTTTAAAGTTTTTTTCCATTTTACGTGGGTTAACCTAACGGTTATACGTAAAGGAATAAATTCAAGTATTCAAAGTAAAAGGTTTTGAGTTTATGGTCAAGTATGAACCTGAAAAATGCGAGTTGTCACAAATGTCGTACAAGGGTGACTCCTGATGTTTTCTCGACATAGGTTAGTCTTATAGAGGCAGGTTGTTGAAGATGTGTTCTTGGGATCAAGGCCTCATGATTAGTTTTTTAGGGTGTTTGAACGTAATATCAGGTTGTCTTAGGGTTGGTGCTAGGTTACTCAGTGCGGATGTTAAATCGTTTGAGGTTGGTGTTAGGTCGCCTAGGGTTGTTCCATGCCGTATTTCGGGTTTCATTGAGCCGTGTCTCAGGCTATTTCAGGTTTATAGAGATAGCGCCATTGGTTTACGAGGTGAAATAATGAGTACGGTCTTGCCTATAGTCAGGTTCCGTATTGATTTTGTTAGTTTTTTGATGATGTAGTGTTTTCTGGTGAGTAAAAAAAATTGATGAGACAGAAAGTAAAGAATGTAGTTATTTTTAGCTTTTTTGTGGGGTGAAGTTTTTCATGTTTCGTAACAAAAAACAGGTTCGGTTTATTGCTTAGGAACGAAGGTTTCGTAATGAAACCTTTGTTTCTGGGTAGGATGAATTTTCTGGTGACAGAAAAGTAGATTTTTAGGTTTTCCGACACTGGGAAGCTAAAACAGTTAACATTTTGCTTGGTTTGTCGGTGACGGAATATTTGAAACAAAGATTCCGTGCATTGGAAAGTTTAAAATAGTGAATGTTTTTGGTTTTTCTATGAAAATAACTTTTTCTGATTAATCGGAAAAAGGAAAAAATCACGGCTATTAATATTTTATGGCACGGATGGTGCCATGTTTACGTAAGGTACATATTGGGGTTTAGGGTTGGTCGATCGTTGGGTTTCTCACGTTCAGCAAGGACCCCAAGGTATGATTGGATTCACGAGTTTGGGTAACACTCACGAGTCGAGTTAGTTGGGTATGTGTAATTATTTGTGGGAGAATAATTGTTTGGGCCATTTTAGAGAAATGGCTAAGTATTTATGGGGATGCCTTTAGGGTTGTGTGTGACTCATAAAGATAATCCAATAGCCCAGGATGACCCACGTGGTGGTCATCAAGGGAAGGGATAAGGATGAAATGTGGTGCGTCACCTTAGATTGAGCCAGGTATACAAAGGGACTCATGCATGGTTGAAGAACTACCTTATTAAGAATGAGGTATAGACATGTGGTGTTCATTCCAACGATCCTGGCTTGGTTTCCAGGCATGCTGCTTGCCTGGGTGCGTTCTTCAGGCACGGTTCACGCCGGCGTATCCTGTGAAAGTGTTTCCCAGGTTTGTCGCTGAATCTTAACCTTGGTGGGTTTGTGTTAGCCATAACATTTTTATTAGAAGTGATGGTCATTCAATTTTAGGAACTTTGTAACATGTGTTAGATATCGTGATAGAATAGTCAACGGGCTCGTGGATTGGGCTAAGCTAAATGGCTAAATGTTATGTTAAGCTAGCCTTGTATAAGTTGTCATCCAATCCAAGTCCAATCCAAGCCCATCCCAAAGCTCATTAGGGCATATGTACTTGTAGTATAAATACACCTCAAATGTGTCATTTGAGGTAAGTGCTTGAGTGTGTTTTGTGTGTGTTTTTCTTTCAAGTAATACAAGTTTTCTCTTCATCTTTTTTTCTCTCTAACTGATAACGCTACACGCGTCGTTCGGGGTCAAAGGAACTTCCTTTTCTTCGAGCAAGTTTTATAACACCCTAGGCAGTGAACCTAATTGTTGTAGTGTAGTATTAGGGTAAGCCACGGGTATTGATATCATTCTCTAGGGGAATAGGAATGCTAGTGAGAAGTTACTACGCTAAGGTTGGGGTTGAGGAAGATTATTTTTTTATCTTTTTATGTTTTTTAGGAAATGGAAAAGTACGAATCTCGGGGTTTGGATTTGGGGGTTGGTATTTCTACCGATTACTCTACTTATCTAATTATCTAATCTAAGGTGTATGTAGTCTATGTCTAATTATTGTGTGCTCGTATGATAGTTTAAAGATGTGTTCACTTAGGTTTTATTACTCCTTAATTATCTCATATTGATGGTTGAATTGTCACGTCCTTATTCTTAATCGCGTTGTGTGTCTACAGTCGTAGGGTATGCGTTTATCCCTAACTATTTGAACTTACCAAAGGGTCTCGTCTACAAAACCCTCTAGGGATTATAAACTCTAACTCTAAGGCATTCTTTGGATGGTTTAGCCTACAACCGCTCTAAGTGCTATAGCCCAAGGTTCACAAAGATTAATCAAGCATTAATTACACAACGAATGACCTATCGCATTACTAGATCATTAATCAATTAAGATAAGAGACAACCAATCAATATTTAATAATTAAGTTCATATTCCCTAAGCAAACACACAAGTAAATTAGCCGGACATGGAGAACATGCAAGCATACTGATGAGTGTGTAAAAACTCATCATTTTAGGTCAAATCTGAACTGCAAAACATCTAAAAACACTCCGAAATGCATCAAAATACTGAAAATATCTCAAAATTGTGTTTTATATGTTTCAGATGCAAAATTTTTGAAAACAAATGAAAAATGAACAAAGTTTGCATAATTGGCAGTTTCAGTCCCCCGACTTTCAAAAATTAGCAGAAACAGTCCCTGTGTACTTATTTTAAAAGAAAAGTTACCAAAGGTCCTTTTGAAATCATAAGTTGTCATAATTAGTCATTTGGTGAAAAATTTCAAAAGTTTTGAGAAATGGCAACTTTAGTCCCTGAAATTTCAGAAATTGACAGTAAACACCCTCAAGTTTCAAAGATGGCAAATATGGTCCTTACACTATCAGAGATTGTCAAGATTGGCCCGTGGAAAAACATTTTTAGAATGTTCATGAATGGTCCCTGGAATTTCAGCATTAACACCCTTGGTTCCTAAGTTGTTAATTGGATCCAATTCAAATCCTAAATCTAATAACCATCCTAAAACCCAAGCCCAACCCGTTTCCCCCTATACCCAGTCCAATACCCGGTCAAGGGTTAAAACCCATCTTCTTCTTTCCCGCCCAAGCAACACTCTGCGCCTCTCCCCTTTTACCATTCCCCACAAACCCTAATCTCCTTTTCCTTCTCCCCAAACACTCAACCTCCCTTCTTCCTTTTACCCAGCTACATCACAACCCAAAACCACCCTCCTATTACCCGGTTTTCCCCATTTCCCAAACCCACTAAGCTTCTTTTCCCCTTCCCCAAGATGTGCCATGGTGGCAATCCAGGCATAAATTAACCAATGGACGGCTCTGATTGCTCCTCAAGTGTACCTAACATATTGATGGCTTGGATTGATGGGAAGAAAGCACAAGTGAAGTCTTTGGCCTGCTCTCTCACAAGAATCACACACAAGAAAGACTAGAGTGAAGACTAGTTGTAGTATAAATAGGACTCTTGTATGCCAGAGAATATCACCCCCCCTAGTTTAGTAGAAAATTTTCAGTTTAAGTTTTTATTTTGTAATCGTAAATTTTATTTCAATGAAAAAGTTATTTTTAGTTAATCTTGTTCTCTTTTGTTGCTAGTTATTATTGATTTTTGTTATTAGTTAAATGTATTTTTTTACAGAAAAGGAAAATTGGGGTCAAAAACCTTTGTAAAAGTGTGTTTGGATTAAGCTTATTGAATGGGTCAAAGTGGTTTTTACCCACTTTGACCAATGCAGTCAAACTCGTTTTGATGTCATTAGTTAGTTTCACAAAGTTTTCAGTTGGTTTGAAAAAGTTTAGCAACATTTTAAGTAAAAAAAAAAGCTAACTGTCACACTTAAAAAAAAAAAAAAAAAAAGAGCAGCCATTGCTGCTGTTCTTGGCTTTTTCTTATAGCTTATTTGCAATTAGAAACTTGTCAACCTTGTTTTTCTAGCATCTTTACCAACCCAACTCAGTATCGCTCCCATTTTAGTGCATCAAACTAGCAATTAACTTGTTTAAAATTGAAGTTCAAAACTGTCCCTCACCCATTTTTTATAAACTGCATCAGTTGGGAATGTGGCCAAAAGAAGCTAATAACAGCTTATTTCCAAGCTGTTAAAAGCCTCTTTCTTAGCCTCATTCAGTTTATCTCTAATCTTTGTTGGGCTAACTTGAATATTATGTAGCTTTTTTGTGCTTGGGAAGACATTTTGCAGCTTAAAAATAAGCTGAAACAGGTCCCCCTTAGGCTGTTTTGCAGCCTGCAGTCACCCACAGGTCACTTACTTTTTTTTCTTAATCAGTAGCTTATCAGTAGATTTTTAGTTAATTAGGAAATCGTAGGGTACTTTTAGATAAAGTTGGATTAGAAAACTTAGGTTGTAGCTTATTTAATCTCCCTTAGGCTTGTTTTCCATCGTGTGCTTATTTCCCTTAACTTTAGCCTAGGACTCCCCCAAGGTGCATATCTCTTAGCCAACTGTTTTTTTTCTCTAGATATTGTAGCTTCGTGAACTTTAAGTGCTTATTTAGCTTCCCCACTGTAGCATAGCTTATTTGCCCCTTCATTGTGCTCATTCACTATTTTTCCTAAACAAGCTTTTGCTAAAAATCTGAAAGAGGAATGTTTGTGTAATCTGTTTTGAAAAGGGTTTCATAAGCAGTCAAAACAGCTTATTAAAAAGTTTTTCTTGAAAAATATTTTCACAAAATTCTTGTTATTGATCTTTCAAATAAGTTGCAAAAAGAAAAAGAAAAAAAAAATAAAAATAAGTTTTCAAAAAGTGGGAGCCAGGATTCGAACCTGGGTCTCCACACTCACGCACCAACACCTCTCAACATCACACCATTACCAGCTGCCCTTGGGACTTTCTTGTGTTTTAACCTGCAGCATTTATTACTTAACCCACTTAACAGTTTAAAGCTCAAGTTCTTATTAGCTTATTTCGTAGCTTATTTCAATAACAAGGCATAGTTTTCTCAGTTTTATTAGATTCCTCATTACTTAAAGTACTTTTAGGGAAATTTTTATATTTTTCACAAATGTTTTAGTATTTTTAATCATTTAATTAGTATAATTTAGATCTTAATTTGTAATAATTAATTTAAAAGTCAAAAAAATACCCGGTCTTTTTCTAAAATTATTTTTAGTCAACTAGGAAATAAGAAAATTAATTTCACACCCGTAGCCCTTAAATTGCAAAATTTTTACGTTTATGGCTCGGGTTGTTTCCCGGTTTTTACGTTTTTACGTTTTAGCACCCTAGGACTTAGTGTAGCTTCGTTTTATCATTTCTTAGACTTAGTAGTAGTTAGTTTGTAGTTCATTAGGGTTCCCTTGCCTTAATTACTTTTCCATTAATTAATTTGTAAAAAACGTAATTCAAATCAACAAATCATTCAAATCCAATTCAAGTTCAAATCACAAAACTCAACGATTCCTTCAATTTCACACCTCGTTGGGACACGACCCGGGAAATCACTTTTCCGGTATCACTTTTATCACCCGTAAGATTTGATACGTTAATCTTTTTCCTAAAGGGTTAATTTGTCAAATTTTACGGTTATTTTGATATACGTTGATATTGTGTTTTTCACCACTCACTTTACACGAATCAAATTTTGGCGCCGCTGCCGGGGAGGTGTGTTACGACAATATCGTGAATTTTTGCGATTAGTGACTTGAAGAACCTTCCTCGTGAAGTTATTGTTTTTATAAAAATATAAAAAATACAAAAATATTTTTCTTTTCTTTGTACATATATGTAAAAGATTAAAAATACAAAAAGATTTTCCTTGTTGTTTTAAATAATATAGAAGACACAATCAATATAACATTCTCAACTGAGGTGTTATCATTATAAGTTCCCGAACAAAAGATTTAAAACTTGCCTTTGTGTCGCTCGTGTTTTGGTTTACTTTTATCGGTTTAACAAACTGTGTGAGGGGTATAAGGACGGCCTGACATTAAATTGCGGCTGAAAAGAGACGGGTTTTTAATAAGCTTCGCGCTGACCTAATAAGTCTCTCCGCTCCTTTGTGCGTTTTACTTATAGAAGTGATCATTTCACGTAGGATTATTGGTTTAAGTTCACTGTGTTTTGCCTCGGTCTTGTTTTAATTGAAAGTGTTGTTTTTGGAAGTGCATGCGCACTCGCTCGCAAGCTCGTAGACGTAACCGTAACCAAGCAAACGTACCCGAGATACGTACCGTTGAACAACCCACCATGACACAAAATCAAGCTCCCGATCTCCGAACGATGGAGGAGCTTTGCCAACCCACGATGGATGGACGGGGCGGTCCAATTGCCCCGGTCAACATCGAGGCCACGGACTTTGGACTTAAGCATCACATGATTCAACAAGTCCAAATTTTTTGCCAATTTCACGGATCACCGGGTGACGATGCCAACAAGCATCTTGACAAATTTCTCACCGTCACCCAAAGTATGAAGCAAAATGGGGTCACCGATGACGCCCTTCGCTTATACCTCTTTCCATATTCCTTGACGCTTCATGCCACCGCATGGTTTGATCGTCTTCCCAAGAACTCAATCCATAGTTTCGACGAAATGATCTCCAAATTCTTGGCGAAATACTTTCCACCGTTAATGGTGACGAAACTACGGAATGAAATCAGCAACTTTAGGCAGCATCCCGATGAGTCCTTATTCGAGGCATAGGAATGCTATAAGCTTTCAATTGATCGATGTCCGAACCACAACATGTTGCTTGTCACCCAAATAGATACGTTCTATAACGGGTTAACATTGAGACATCGTGACACAATCAATGCTGCTGCCGGTGGTACCTTTATGAAAAGGCGACCCGAAGAGTGCTACGATCTCATTGAAAACATGACTGCCCACCATAATTATTGGGATTCCTCAGCGGAGAGGAGTGAGTCAAGGAGATCTACCACCCTTCTATCTTCGGAATACACGACTCTAACCAAAAAGATTGAAGAAATATCCACTGCCGTACTTAAAATGAGCCAAAATAACAACAATCAACAAGTGAATGTCGTAAACAAAAGTTGTGAAACTTGTGGTGGTCCACATCCTTATTTCGAGTGTCCAGCCTCCGGTGGCTTCACTCAAGAGAGCGTATATGCCGCTTCGGGTTCCTACAATACGGGAGGTAATTCCTACCAACCGCAAGGAGACCGAAACCTTCTAAGCTATCGTTCTAACAATTTCCTTGGACCACCCGGGTTTAATCAAAATCAGAACAATCAAAATGTGCAAAATAGGAATAATCAGTTCAATCAAAATCAGAGTCAGAATCGGAATTTTCAAAATCAAAATCAAGGTTTTCAAAATCAAGGAAATTTCAATCAAAACCGATTCCAAGCTCCTCAACAAAACATGCATTCCCCACCTCCTCAAGCTTCCATTGACATTGCTAATTACATCAAAAGCAATGAAGCTAAGATGGTGTCCATGCAAAATCAAATTACCACTTTGAAGAATGATTTCACTTCCGAGCTTAGAGCTACTAGCAACAAAATTGATCAATCTCAAAGCAAGATTGAAAGCATGTTTGCTAGTCTCATGAGTCAAAAGGATCAAGCTTCAACTTCGGGAGCTCTTCCGAGTAATACCATTCCCAACCCAAAAGGTGAATTGAATGCTATTGCCACCCGAAGTGGTAAGTCTTATGAGGGACCCTCGGTGCCTAATCCTTCTCCGGTGAGGGATGTGGAACGAGAAACCGAGGTATCAAAGGACAAGGTGCATAACTCAAGCCCACGAAGTACCGCACAAGTCCAACCTCCGGTGGTCTTACCTCCAATTCCGGAACCCGTTGTTCCGATGACCATTCCTAAGCCTTCACTTCCGTATCCTTCAAGGCTTAATGACCAAAAGCTCCGTGATAAAACTAGTCAACAAATGGAGAAGCTTATCCAAATCTTTCAAGATTTGCACTTCGAGATTAGTTTCGCGGACGCTCTTCTTCTAATGCCAAAGTTCGGTCCAACAATCAAAAATTTGTTGAATAACAAAGAAAAGATTTCCGAAATGGCTAAAACTTCTTTGAACGAGAATTGTTCGGCGGTTATCCTTAAAAAGCTTCCCGAAAAGTTAGGAGACCCCGGAAAATTTCTCATCCCATGTGATTTTCAAGGCATAGTTCAATGCTCCGCCTTGGCCGATCTTGGCGCTAGCATTAACTTGATGCCACACTCAATGTGGAAAAAGCTTTCATTACCTCCGCTTACACCTACATGTATGATCCTCGAGCTTGCGGACCGTACAAGTTCTCGTCCGCTAGGTATAGCCGAGGATGTATTTGTGAAAGTAGGCAAGTTTCATTTCCCCGCCGACTTTGTTGTTGTCGAATTTGATGCCGATCCCCGAGTACCCCTCATCCTTAGGAGGTGCTTCTTAAAAACGGGTCGGGCATTGATCGACGTTGATGAAGGGGAAATCACTTTGCGGGTAAACAAGGAAGCCGTTACTTTCAATCTCAATCAAGTTACGAAATACTCCCCCAATTATGAAGACACTTCCGTCAACAAAATTGATGTCCTTGACATTGTGTCGGAGGAGTATTCTCAAGAAATTCTTGGATTCTCGAGTGGCAATCCCACTTCGGTTGATCCCATCGTTGCTCTCTCTACCCCTTCCCTCACTCCGTTTGAGGGAAGTGACTTTATTTTGGAAGAGATTGAAGCATACTTGGCTAGTGATTCTGTTTCATGGGAAATTGATCACGCTCCCATCGACATCGAGGGAGATATACTTCTCATCGAGAAGATGCTCAATGAAGATCCTTCATCACTCCCTCCTCAAGAACTTCATAAAGAGGAAATCAAAACAATTGAAAAATCGAATGATCCTCCCGAGGTCGAACTTAAGGACTTACCACCTCATCTCGAGTATGCATTTTTGGAGGGTGACAATAAATCACCCGTCATCATTGCTAAAGACTTGAGTGAGGATGAAAAATCCACTCTCATAAAGGTTTTGAAGTCACACAAGCGAGCCATCGCTTGGAACCTTTCCGACATCAAGGGTATTGACCCGAGATTTTGTACACACAAAATTCTAATGGAAGATGACTTCAAACCGGCGGTTCAACACCAAAGAAGGGTGAATCCTAAAATCCACGAGGTTATCAAGCAAGAAGTCATAAAACTTCTCGATGCCGGATTAATTTACCCTATCTCGGATAGTCCTTGGGTTAGCCCCGTTCATTGTGTGCCCAAAAAAGGTGGCATTACCGTTGTTGAAAATGATGAAAACGAGTTGATTCCCACTCGATTGGTTACGGGATGGCGTGTTTGCATTGACTATCGAAAGTTAAATGAAGCCACCCGTAAAGACCACTTTCCATTACCCTTCATGGACCAAATGCTTGAGAGATTAGCGGGAAATGAATACTATTGTTTTCTCGATGGTTTCTCGGGTTACTTCCAAATACCCATTGACCCACAAGATCAAGAAAAGACCACATTCACTTGTCCTTATGGAACATTTGCTTACCGGCGCATGCCTTTCGGCTTATGCAATGCTCCCGGTACGTTCCAAAGGTGTATGATGGCCATTTTCCATGACATGATCGAAAAGACTATGGAGGTCTTTATGGATGATTTTTCGGTCTTTGGGGATTCTTTTCAAACATGTCTCTCTCATTTGGACAAGATGCTTGAACGTTGTGAAAACACGAATCTTTGTCTAAATTGGGAGAAATGTCACTTTATAGATAAGGAAGGAATTGTCCTTGGCCATAAGATTTCTAAGAGCGAGATTGAGGTTGACAAAACTAAAGTTGATGTCATTTCAAAATTACCTCCTCCCACAACCGTCAAAGGAGTTAGAAGTTTCCTTGGTCATGTCGGTTTCTATCGTCGTTTCATTCAAGATTTTCGAAGATATCCCGGCCTATGACCCGACTTCTTGAAAAGGATACTCCTTTCGTCTTCTCTAGTGAGTGCGTTGAAGCTTTTCAAACTCTTAAGAAGAAGCTCACTGAAGCACCAATTTTAGTTGCCCCCGATTGGGAATTACCATTTGAGCTTATGTGCGACGCAAGCGATTTCGCCATAGGTGCCGTTTTGGGGCAACGAAAATCAAAACATTTCCAGCCTATACATTATGCTAGCAAAACTTTGACTGAAGCTCAAGCACATTACACCACTACGGAGAAAGAATTACTAGCCGTGGTGTATGCTTTCGAGAAGTTTCGGCCATACCTGATCTTGTCCAAAAGCATAGTGTATACGGATCACTCGGCTCTCAAATATCTCTTTGCTAAGCAAGATGCAAAGCCGAGATTGCTTCGATGGGTTCTCCTCCTACAAGAATTTGATATCATCATCCGTGATAAAAAAGGAGCGGAGAACCTAGCAGCTGATCATCTCTCTCGTCTTGAAAATCCACATCAAGGTGTGCTCGAGAAAAAGGAAATAAACGAAACGTTTCCTCTCGAGACTCTTAATGTGGTATCTCATCATGAAAATTCGAGTACCCCATGGTTTGCCGACTTTGCAAACTATCATGCGGGTAACTTTGTTGTGAAAGGGATGTCGTCCCAACAAAAGAACAAATTTTTCAAAGATGTTAAGCATTATTTCTGGGACGACCCCTACTTGTTTAAGGTTTGTGCGGATCAAGTCATCCGACGGTGTGTTCACGGCCAAGAAGCCGATGAAATCCTCAAGGCTTGTCATAATGGACCCACGGGGGGACATCATGGCCCGAACTACACCGCTAAAAAGGTGTTTGACTCCGGTTTCTATTGGCCCACGATTTACAAAGATGCCCATGACCTCGTCAAATCTTGCGACTCTTGCCAACGTCATAGCAACATCTCTAAAAGAGATGAAATGCCTCAAAATGCCATTCAAGTGTGCGAGATCTTTGACGTATGGGGCATTGACTTTATGGGTCCGTTCCCGTCTTCTCGAGGGAACAAGTATATACTCGTGGCGGTTGATTACTTGTCTAAATGGGTGAAAGCGAAAGCGCTACCCACCAACGACGCCTGAGTAGTTGTGAAATTCTTGAAGTCTCTCTTTACCCGTTTCGGAACTCCTCGTGCCATCATTAGTGATCGCGGTACGCACTTTTGCAACGACCAATTCGCAAAAGTCATGCTTAAGTACGGTGTCACTCACCGTCTCTCTACCGCGTATCACCCACAAACTAGTGGGCAAGTGGAAGTTTCGAATCGTGGCTTGAAAAGAATCTTGGAGAGGACCGTAGGTGAAAACCGTGCCTCTTGGTCGGACAAACTTGAAGATGCACTTTGGGCCTTCCGTACCGCTTACAAAACACCCATCGGGTGTATTCCTTACAATCTTGTGTATGGAAAGGCGTGTCATCTCCCGATCGAGCTCGAGCACAAAGCCTATAGGGCCTTGAAACATGCCAATTTTGACATCAAGTCCGCGGGTGATCATCGAAAAGTTCAACTCAATGAATTAAATGAACTCCGTGATCAAGCCTACGAGAACTCGTTGATTTACAAGGAAAAGACAAAGAAGATCCATGACTCAAAGATCAAGAACCGCGTTTTCAACATCGGTGACCGAGTCCTTCTTTTCAATTCTAGATTGAAAATCTTCTCGGGGAAGCTTAAGACCCGTTGGACCGGTCCATTCATCGTTGCCAAAGTTTTTCCATATGGCACCGTCGAGTTATCTCAAACCGACGGACCAAACTTAAAGATGAATGGAAATAGGTTGAAGCATTATTTTGGAGAGGACATTCCACCTGTGGTTGTCCCGGATCTACAAACTTTCCCCATGAACAAATGAATGCGGGGATCGAGTCAAGCTAACGACTCGGGAATCAAAAACAGTAGCACACTATATGGGTTTTCACCCGTATTTCTGACTTCTTTCTACTTTCTACCACCCTAGTGTGGGGGAGTTTCCCACCGCTGTTGTATATAAAGTTTTCTAAAAAAAATAAAAAATAAAAATAAATAAATAAATAATAATAATTTAAAAATGGCCGTAGTATTTCCCTTTTACGTTCTATGTTTCGGCATAACCGCTGGTACTTTGAATATTGAGGGCAATATTCATTTCTAGTGTGGGGGGGAATTCTCACGAATTTTATTATATAATTATACCACCCTATTCCCCTATTTTTGGCCAAAATTTTTTTTGGAGTAATTGTTTTGCACTTACTCAGCTTATGGTTATCAGTCCGCCATGTCTAATAAACAAAAGGATTGGCTAATCCAGGAGCAAACGGCTCTTGGTAAAGATATCTCAAATCCGTTGACGGCTTGCAATTTGCCCAAAATTGTATGGTGTTCAGCTCACCATATCTTTAATTAGTGAAGAGTTGGCTAGCCCGCAAGTTTATGGCTTGTGGTAAAGGCAGTTGGAAAACCATAATTGGTAATCAACTCACCAAAGATAGTATATATTATCTAAGAGTTGGCTAGTCCAGAAGCAAACGGCTTCTGGTAAAGACAAATCAAAACCGTTGAAAGCTGGTGATTTGCTCAAAATCATTTGGTTATCATTGTACCAAGGTTCTTACTTGAACTGAAACATTTGGCTACTCCAGAAGTAATGGCTTTTGGTAAAGAGATTCAAATCCATTAAGTTTTCTCAAAAGATTGCTAGGGACTAGCAATGGTTTAGTGTGAGGGATTGATTAGTGTGTAAAAACTCATCATTTTAGGTCAAATCTGAACTGCAAAACATCTAAAAACACTCCGAAATGCATCAAAATACTGAAAATATCTCAAAAGTGTGTTTTATATGTTTCAGATGCAAAAATTTTGAAAACAAATGAAAAATGAACAAAGTTTGCATAATTGGCAGTTTCAGTCCCCCAACTTTCAAAAATTGGCAGAAACAGTCCCTGTGTACTTATTTTAAAAGAAAAGTTACCAAAGGTCCTTTTGAAATCATAAGTTGTCATAATTAGTCATTTGGTGAAAAATTTCAAAAGTTTTGAGAAATGGCAACTTTAGTCCCTGAAATTTCAGAAATTGACAGTAAACACCCTCAAGTTTCAAAGATGGCAAATATGGTCCTTACACTATCAGAGATTGTCAAGATTGGCCCGTGGAAAAACATTTTCAGAATGTTCATGAATGGTCCCTGGAATTTCAGCATTAACACCCTTGGTTCCTAAGTTGTTAATTGGATCCAATTCAAATCCTAAATCTAATAACCATCCTAAAACCCAAGCCCAACCCATTTCCCCCTATACCCAGTCCAATACCCGGTCAAGGGTTAAAACCCATCTTCTTCTTTCCCGCCCAAGCAACACCCTGCGCCTCTCCCCTTTTACCATTCCCCACAAACCCTAATCTCCTTTTCCTTCTCCCCAAACACTCAACCTCCCTTCTTCCTTTTACCCAGCTACATCACAACCCAAAACCACCCTCCTATTACCCGATTTTCCCCATTTCCCAAACCCACTAAGCTTCTTTTCCCCTTCCCCAAGATGTGCCATGGTGGCAATCCAGGCATAAATTAACCAATGGACGGCTCTGATTGCTCCTCAAGTGTACCTAACATATTGATGGCTTGGATTGATGGGAAGAAAGCACAAGTGAAGTCTTTGGCCTGCTCTCTCACAAGAATCACACACAAGAAAGACTAGAGTGAAGACTAGTTGTAGTATAAATAGGACTCTTGTATGCCAGAGAATATCACCCCCCCTAGTTTAGTAGAAAATTTTCAGTTTAAGTTTTTTTTTTGTAATCGTAAATTTTATTTCAATGAAAAAGTTATTTTTAGTTAATCTTGTTCTCTTTTGTTGCTAGTTATTATTGATTTTTGTTATTAGTTAAATGTATTGTTTTACAGAAAAGGAAAATTGGGGTCAAAAACCTTTGTAAAAGTGTGTTTGGATTAAGCTTATTGAATGGGTCAAAGTGGTTTTTACCCACTTTGACCAATGCAGTCAAACTCGTTTTGATGTCATTAGTTAGTTTCACAAAGTTTTCAGTTGGTTTGAAAAAGTTTTGCAAAATTTTAAGTAAAAAAAAAAGCTAACTGTCACACTTAAAAAAAAAAAAAAAATGAGCAGCCATTGCTGCTGTTCTTGGCTCTTTCTTATAGCTTATTTGCAATTAGAAACTTGTCAACCTTGTTTTTCTAGCATCTTTACCTACCCAACTCAGTATCGCTCCCATTTTAGTGCATCAAACTAGCAATTAACTTGTTTAAAATTGAAGTTCAAAACTGTCCCTCACCCATTTTTTATAAACTGCATCAGTTGGGAATGTGGCCAAAAGAAGCTAATAACAGCTTATTTCCAAGCTGTTAAAAGCCTCTTTCTTAGCCTCATTCAGTTTATCTCTAATCTTTGTTGGGCTAACTTGAATATTATGTAGCTTGTTTGTGCTTGGGAAGACATTTTGCAGCTTAAAAATAAGCTGAAACAGGTCCCCCTTAGGCTGTTTTGCAGCCTGCAGTCACCCACAGGTCACTTACTTTTTTTTCTTAATCAGTAGCTTATCAGTAGCTTTTTAGTTAATTAGGAAATCGTAGGGTACTTTTACATAAAGTTGGATTAGAAAACTTAGGTTGTAGCTTATTTAATCTCCCTTAGGCTTGTTTTCCATCGTGTGCTTATTTCCCTTAACTTTAGCCTAGGACTCCCCCAAGGTGCATATCTCTTAGCCAACTGTTTTTTTTTTCTCTAGATATTGTAGCTTCGTGAACTTTAAGTGCTTATTTAGCTTCCCCACTGTAGCATAGCTTATTTGCCCCTTCATTGTGCTCATTCACTATTTTTCCTAAACAAGCTTTTGCTAAAAATCCGAAAGAGGAATGTTTGTGTAATCTGTTTTGAAAAGGGTTTCATAAGCAGTCAAAACAGCTTATTAAAAAGTTTTCTTGAAAAAGATTTTCACAAAATTCTTGTTATTGATCTTTCAAATAAGTTGCAAAAAGAAAAAGAAAAAAAATAAAAATAAGTTTTCAAAAAGTGGGAGCCAGGATTCGAACATGGGTCTCCACACTCACGCACCAACACCTCTCAACATCACACCATTACCAGCTGCCCTTGGGACTTTCTTGTGTTTTAACCTGCAGCATTTATTACTTAACCCACTTAACAGTTTAAAGCTCAAGTTCTTATTAGCTTATTTCGTAGCTTATTTCAATAACAAGGCATAGTTTTCTCAGTTTTATTAGATTCCTCATTACTTAAAGTACTTTTAGGGAAATTTTCATATTTTTCATAAATGTTTTAGTATTTTTAATCATTTAATTAGTATAATTTAGATCTTAATTTGTAATAATTAATTTAAAAGTCAAAAAAATACCCGGTCTTTTTCTAAAATTATTTTTAGTCAATTAGGACGTAGGAAAATTAATTTCACACCCGTAGCCCTTAAATTGCAAAATTTTACGTTTATGGCTCGGGTTGTTTCCCGGTTTTTACGTTTTTACGTTTTAGCACGCTAGGACTTAGTGTAGCTTCGTTTTATCATTTCTTAGACTTAGTAGTAGTTAGTTTGTAGTTTATTAGGGTTCCCTTACCTTAACTACTTTCCCATTAATTAATTTGTAAAAAACGTAATTCAAATCAACAAATCATTCAAATCCAATTCAAGTTCAAATCACAAAACTCAACGATTCCTTCAATTTCACACCTCGTTGGGACACGACCCGGGAAATCACTTTTTCGGTATCACTTTTATCACCCGTAAGATTTGATACGTTAATCTTTTTCCTAAAGGGTTAATTTGTCGAATTTTACGGTTATTTTGATATACGTTGATATTGTGTTTTTCACCACTCACTTTTCACGAATCACATACACACAAATAATTGAAGACATAATTGAATTAATGAAGTAAAACACTTATCTTGATGTAAGATAGGGTTTGGAACCCTAAAATACTGTACAAGACATCCTTGGTTCGGTTTAGGTTTTTACTCCAAAAAGACTACACACTAAAACTAAAAAAATCGGATTCTATATATAATATTACAATCGCGACGGCGTCACCTTATGATTTGTGACGCCGTCGGGTCGCCGTCATTAGGGTTTCGTCTTGGCCACGTTAGTCTTGCGAAGGCGTCACCTTGTGCTTGTGACGCCATCCTCTTCAGCTTCTGATGCCGTCAGGATCAAATCTAGGCCGTCTGAGTTGCGACGGCCTACTCTTTTAAAGCCTAACACCGTCACTTGAAAATAAGAAATTTGGCTTCCGTGTCGTCACAAAATGCTCCGACGGCGTCGCAGTTGAGCAGTGACGCCGTCACCTTGTATTTCAGCAGCTTGAGTGTCTCGATTCTTGACTTTGGCCATTTTTTCGTATATCCGCGCCTTTTCGTCCAAATAAGTGCCATTACAGCAATTTGCCTTCAAGAGACCTAAAAAGTGAAAAGGAACAATATTAAGTAATAACGGATACAAAAGTGATCAAATAAGGGCTTAAACGATCCCTTAAAAAGGTACATTTTAAAACCTTATCAAATATCCCTACACTTGGTATTTGCTTGTCCTCAAGCAAATGTGCTTTTAGCCAATTAATTTATAAGTTAGGGGTCATGAAGCATTGGTTTAAAATAGTCCACAACACATATAAGCCCCGCAAAAGTCATAACAAGCACGGAAATTACATACTAGCACCTCACATGGGGTGTTTGGATACTCACATCTCTCTCGGGTGTATATGAAATATAACAAGTTTGGAAATGGAAGATAAACACTCATTAACCGGTCCTAGTACATAGATTACCATAGGCTTGAGAATAGATCAAACCTCCATCGCTTTGGCGTAAGCACCTAGGAAAGACTATCAAAGAGGTCTTTAAAGGGTTGTAACGTTAGGCTTACGGTAGGGAAACAAAGGGTTTGGTGGGATAGGCTATTTAGTGGTGGCAAGTCAAAAATCTCTTATGTTACAAGCATACGAAGAATGGCGTTGCTAAGCCAGGACTCGACACTCTAAACTCTAGATAACTGAAACAAACAAATATAAATTTAAAGGATAGATGTGGGATAATAGCCCGTATGTTTTTTTTTTTTTTTTTTTTTTTTTTTTTTTTTGAACACTCTATTTTTTTCTTTTCTCTTTTTCTATTTTTTCGATTTTTTTTCATACACTTACTCTACTATCCTCTACGGTAACATCAAAATGATAGGGATTTATAGGCACACCCCTACACTTGAGTTTTTATTACTCTAACACTAATTTGACCCGAATTGAAAAGATCAAAACACTTGGGGTACGTTATTACGCAAATAAAGGAATTTAACGTTCCCTTCCAGTCATTTCATAAACTTTAACTTTTTCCCATGAGTCCCAATCGTCCCAAAACTGTGTACAAAAGATATGACTTGACTTAGCAACTCATGCAAGCAACTAGATAATTGAACTAAGGGTTTAGGGTGATAACAATAATGCACTAAAAGTGAGTGCATACAAGGTAGGCTAAGGCGATTTGGGTGAATGTTTGGGGGTGGGGTGTAAACAATGCTCTTCATTGATATTTCGGAAAACTGAAACATCACGAGAACCGCGAAAAGGATAGGCTCAAAAGAGTTAACTAGGGGTATCGTGTACTAAAAGTGAGTACAACGCAAAGTTGTGGGGGAATTACTTAACCGAAGTGGAAGAAGTAATTATATTACGGGTATCAAACAAGGTTTATCCTAATGCCTCTTATCATTTAGTTATTCCTAACTACACAAGTGTAGTCTTACTAGCGATCTCGGAATGCATCACAAAACAAGTTCTAGAATCTAATATACTACCGGTTCACACTCTAAGCATTAAAGATGAATGCTTTAATTCCTACTAATCTAAGGGTGATCCTCACATTTTGGGTGGAATTTAGGTGGTAAAGGGTTTTTGTGCTAGTCATGCAACTTCCTATCCATGAGACGCTTCTGTTAAGACTAATGGCCCACTCCTATATGTCATGAAAAATTTTAAATTTGGTGCCAAAATTACCTTAACCGACATTTTCTCAAGGTTTATTACACAAATACAATTGGACAAAGCAAATAATCAAGGATAAGCATAATTTCTAAGTTCCCGTTTTATTTTCCCTCCCTACACTTAAACTGAACATTGTCCCCAATGTTCCCCGAAAGTATCAAAGTTATGATAATGGAAGGTAATTAAAAACGAAAGAAACTAATACTCCCCTGATTAGCTCGGTAGGATCCGTGTGAAGTGGTGGTTAAATCCTTTCCAAGAAAAATGTATGCGTAAAAAGCTCCTTCCAATCTTTTGTTTCTTCTTCTTGATAAATAAAACCTGCACATTCGAAGAAAACAAACGAAACCTTCGCGTAAAATCGGCGGTAATAATATATATAAGACTCTACTAAACTAGGATATAATGCTTGTGGAATGGATGTTTACAGAATTTCTGGAAAATTAAGACCTGGAAAATTTCAAAAATTTATAAGTAGCTCAGAAAACGAGAAAAAAGTAATCTGTTATTTTTACTCCTTCCTGACGCCGTCAGGTTGCGATCCTGACGCCGTCAGGTTATCCTGACAAAAACTGGTCTGCGATTTTCTGGAAAAAATTCTGGAAGATTTACATCTTTAGAATCTAGAAAAATTTCTACAAAACATCCATTATGACTCGATACAAGCATTTGACTCGAACAAACACACATATATATCTTTTAATTAATTGCTATTCTCATGTTTACGTTTCTTTGAAAACGTGTGTAATCCTCCCTACACTTATCCTTTATGTAAAATACCTTTATATGCAATTAAGACGAGGTTAAAAACAAAATAAAGCATTTTTACAAATTTAAACATGAGAATAAACGATCAATAAAAGATATATGACACTAACAAGCAAACAATTAAGCATGGGTTGCCTCCCACGAAGCGCTTTTCTTTATTTATGAGTCTTGTAGATAGACTCGTAGTCGTGCCCTTACGTTTTCTCGTATACGCTCGCGTGCTCATACTTAAGCCATTCCAACGTCCTTTCATTCTTTTTGTAATCATCTCCTAATTCAAGGCATTTTTTGTAATACCGCTTAGTTTTTTCATATGGGTACCTAAGTCCACTTTGCTTATCCCTTTCACTAAGCAATGGAATAGGGGTCATTCTATTACAAGCCTCAATATCCTTATGTTTAAACCTAGGATGAGCGTGTGGCATTTGGTAGATAAAGTCTTCAACTTCATCAGAGAAAGTAATTAGACCATCAACCATCCGTTCATTCAACCTAGTCATTCTTTTGAAAGGTTTTCCAAAAGTTACTTGAGTGAGGTCCTTATCAATAAATTCTCCTAAGTCTTATAAGACCATGAACTCTACCAAATAAGCAAAGCTTCCAACAAACACGTGCAAATGAGTGACTACTTCAACAACTGTAAAACCTGAAAATCTAAAATCTGAGTAAAGACTAAAATACCCTTGGAACTAAAATTTATAAAATACGTAAAATATATTTATAACATTTAAAGAAATTAAAAGTTAACTTGTGAATACTTAAAAACCTAACTAAAATATATTACGTGATTGATTTTGGTACGACGAAGATTTAATGTTTCGTAAATGATTTGGGTCGTGTTTCTTTTGTTTCGTGTGGACAAGGCCGAAAGCCATATGGTGTGCGTTTGGGTTGTGATTCGGTTGGGCCAAACCGAAAACCCAATCCCTTTCCTAGTTTAACTCAAATACTACTACTATATATACAATACATAAATCACAAAAGTGAAACCCTAGTTTGTGTTGCCTCTTTTTCTTTTCTTTTTCTCTTTGCTCGGCCGAACCATAACAACCATAGGAGTCGAGATTTTTGCTCAATCAAGTCAAGGTATAACTTGTTCTCGTCTTTGTTTGATGTACCTTGTGTTAATATATTGTTATATGTTTCGTTTGGTCGATTGTGTTTCTTTTACTTTTGTGCCGAACCGAATGGGAACCAAAAACAAGAAACCCTAATAACTAAACCTTACAAGTATTTAAGAGTGATGTAAGTAATATGTAATATTGAATCGGGTTATGTTTGTGTCGATTTAATAAGGACCGAACCTATGTAATTAGAACCGAGCCATGCTTGACTTTCGAATAAGGTATAAACTTGATAACTTGAATAAGTAAAGTAAGAAGATGAGTTAATACTTGTGAAAAACCTAATAGCCGAAAACCCTAATTTAAACCGAGTCACGTATAAGTTTTGAAGATGCATTAATTAAGTAAAGGTTATGTAAATGTAAACCCTAGTTTTGGTATATTAATCGAATAAGGTATGCTAAACCCTAATGTTGTAAACGTGTAATTAATATGAGTAATAAGTAACTTGTATGTCACATAAAATCATAAACGTATACGGTGAAACAAAAGGAAATATTATTTTGTGACGTGTTAGGTTAAGTAACGAGTCATTAAAAGACGTAACATGTAAGTTAATGCATATTAATGAGATATTAAAGAATAGAAACCCTAAAATATTATAAGATCATTGTGACGATTATGGAATCATAAATGATATATACGACCGTTAATGTATATAGGTTCTGTGAAGAAGGAGTAATTCTTTGCTTTCCCTGTTTCTACTTTTGATCATTTGCTTTGGAATAAGGTACAGATATTCTGACCTTTTCAGTAAAGGTTTCGTATAATGTTTTCTTTTCGCTTTCATATTAGGATTTCCTAAGCCTTTGCTATGAACCCTAATGTGTCTATTTGAGTTGTTGCTTATCTGAACTTTGATTTTGAATCATAAAACATTTGATTTTGAACTATATGATATGAAACTTTGATTTTGAAACGTTTGATAAAATATGATCTATGTCAGTTATGACATTCTTATTTGACCTAAGATAGTTTGACACCCGAGCCAATTATTAACTAGTCATGGGGGTTCCATGTCCGTGTCAGTAAATGCACTTCTGACATGACTCTAGGGCAGTAGAGTGAAGTTCTGCCACGTCCCTTATCTGTTATTTGTTATGAGCTCAATTTGTATTATATTATCAAAGTATGTCTGTGGGGCGTATGGGTGCATCCTAGATCTGTTATATGCTATATATTATATGTTTATGTTATATGTTGTCTGATGATTGATGCTGCGTGCATGCACGTCCTTCATAACTCTGGTAGGTCTCCCCTACAAATTGTTGCCTCATGTGATTATGATATGTTTCTGATATGGCATATGTGTTTGGGCTCGAGGTAGTTAGCTATAAAACTTATTCTTATATCCTGAATTATCTTTTGAAATGATTATGATTTCACTATCTTTCTTTCACTTTATTTCGTATTCGTTCTCGTTTCGTATTCATTTTGTTTGTATATCTGTTCACTGGGCTTTTGAAGCTCAGCCGCATTTCTTTTCTTCTGCGGCAGGTATCTAAGCATTGGAGCTGGGTATTGCTTTGGGATGAGTGTTGTGTGGACTTACCTTATAGATTTTAGCTTTGATCTTATGATGCCATTTAGACTTTATATTTTAGACATTTCATTTGAAGTTTATTTTCCGCTGGGACCTATGTATTGAAGTCGTTTTGACTTGGATTATTTCAATATTTATGTTGAGATTTCTTTTGGATTATATGTTTGCTTTGATATGACACCATTACTTGTGATTCCTTTACCCTTGTCGGGTCGGGGCGTTACAATTTATGGCATCAGAGCCCAGGTTTACGACTTGTAGTCAGGACCTGTGACATATGGAGCCTAGGTTTTGAGACTTTAGAGCTTAGGATTTGACCTGTGAGGATTTGGGTAGACCTTAGGATTCCTTCGTACTTCCATTTCGTATCTTACCTTTGTTCATTTTGCTAATCGTTTAGATGGTTCGAACTCGTACTACTGGTGGCGCGGATGGAGACGATGATGCTATTAACATGGATACTGCGATTGCGAATGCTCTCAACTCTCTTTTCCCTGGTTTGACTACACTTGAGATGATGGAACAGGTGATCAACAACATTCGTAATCAGAATGGTGCTTCGGGTAGTGGTGGAGGAAATCAACCCGTCGGTATTCATACTTGGCTCGAGCGTTTCGGTAAGCTTAAGCCTCTTTCGTTTAGCACTGCTGCTACTCCTACTGAGGCCGAGGACTGGATTACTCATATTGAGAAGCTGTTTGAAGTACTGGGTTGTGGAGACGAGTTTAAGACTCGTTTGGCTTCATTCAAATTGGAAGGTGATGCTTTAAGTTGGTGGAAGGCGCTCAAACAAGCAAGAGGAGGAGACGCTTTTGCTGTGACTTGTACCTGGAATGAGTTTCGGACTATCTTCTATAACCGTTACTTCCCTGATGCTGAGCAGCAAAGGTATGAGAGGGATTATCAGGCAATCTACTAGTTTGATCATGAGAACTCTAATGAGTACATGAGTAGATTTATGAGGTTGGTGAGTTTTGTGGGAGCGATTGCTGGCGATGGTAGGCGTCAAGCTAAGCACTTCAAGTGGGGACTGAAGAAGTGGGTGTTGGACCGATTGCTTAATATTGAGTATGAGAATGTGTCGGCCTGCAATGACGCAGCTCGTAACATTGAGATCTTTCATGAGGTTTCGGGTTCTAACAAGCGTAATCGCGATGGTGATCGGATTCAAGGTAGGACTCAAGGCAATGACTATAAGGGAAACTCTGGTAGGAGTTATGATTCGAGAGGTCAAGTGAATAGGAGTTATGATCAGCGGGGTCAGTCGGGAAGGAATGTTGACACTGGGCGCCCTGAGACGAGGGGTCAAGATAATAGAAATGCTGGTAGGAATGGAAGTGATCGTCAGAACCAAGGTAACAATAACCAGCGTTACAACAAGGATCAGCCAGCTCGAGGATCAAATCATGGTCGTGCTTCAGGATCTTCTAGTCAACAGAGGACAGCTGAGGTTTTGCCACCCCCACCTATTTGTACTACTTGTGGAAAGGCTCATCCAGGGCAGTGTTTCAAGGCCACTGGTGGATGTTTTGCTTGTGGTTCCACTACTCACAAGATTAAAGATTGCCCTAAGAAGAATCCGGCAGTTCCTGGGAACTACATCAAGCCGCCGACTACTACTGGACGTGTTTATGCTACTACTCGTAACCAGGCGGAGCGCACTTCAGGTACCATTACGGGCACTCTTTTCATCGATGATTTTGCTGTCTTCGTTTTATTTGATACTGGCGCCACACACTCCATTATATCTATCACATTTGGTAAGAAACTTAATATGAAGCCCAAACCGTTAACAAATCACTTATCGATTTCTACGCCTATGAAAAATCATGTGATCATTGACCATAAATACGTTAAGTGTCCTCTTCGTTTTGATGATCGTATTCGCTTTGCAAATCTGTATCCTCTCGATATGGTCGACTTTGATATCATTCTAGGCATGGATTGGTTGGCTT
The DNA here is from genome assembly GCA_019973895.1 of Chrysanthemum seticuspe. Lineage (NCBI taxonomy): Eukaryota > Viridiplantae > Streptophyta > Magnoliopsida > Asterales > Asteraceae > Chrysanthemum > Chrysanthemum seticuspe. Next base: position 91,137,954 of record BPTQ01000004.1, on the reverse strand, counting down.
ATCATAGAGCTTCAATTGATTGCCATGCTAGAACGGTGATCTTTGGAGACGTAAAACATCCCGAATTCGTTTATCATGGTTCTCAACCTCTTAAGTCTGTTAAACTCATTTCCGCTATGAAGGCACGGATCATGATTGCTCATGGGTGCCAAGGTTTTCTAGCATCTGTTAAGGACACATCTTTGGAGAATCCTAACATTGAAAATCTTTCGGTTGTTTGCGAATTTACTGACGTTTTTCCCGATGAACTCCCTGGACTTCCCCCAGCTCGAGAAGTTGAGTTTAGCATTGAGTTAATTCCTGGTGCTGAACCGATTTCGAAGGCTCCGTATCGTATGGCACCTGTAGAACTGAAGGAGTTGAAGGAACAGCTGCAAGAGATGATAGAGAGTGGATTTATACGCCCCAGTGTTTCTCCATGGGGTGCACCTGTCTTGTTTGTGAAGAAGAAGGATGGAAGCATGCGCCTATGTATCGACTATCGTGAACTCAATCGTATTACCATTCGTAACCGTTATCCTCTGCCGCGTATAGATGACTTGTTTGATCAACTGCAAGGAGCTAAGTTCTTTTCGAAGATTGACCTGAGGTCTGGCTACCATCAGTTACGTGTGAAGGAGCAAGATGTTCCTAAGACCGCATTTCGTACCAGATATGGTCATTACGAATTTCTCGTTATGCCTTTTGGTTTGACCAATGCGCCTGCTGTGTTTATGGACCTGATGAATCGTGTTTTCCATGAGTTTCTCGACAAGTTCGTTATTGTTTTCATCGACGACATTTTGGTTTACTCCAAGTCTGAAGAGGAGCATGAAGAACATCTCCGTATAGTTTTGGAGATTTTGAGGAAGAAGAAGTTGTACGCCAAATTTTCGAAGTGCGAATTTTGGTTGAGACAAGTTGCTTTCCTTGGTCATATTGTATCAGCTGATGGTATTACCATGGATCCGTCTAAAGTTGAGGCTATCACAAAATGGTCAAGACCTACGACAGTGACTGAGGTCAGGAGTTTTCTTGGACTTGCTGGTTACTACAGACGTTTTGTTGAAGGTTTCTCTCGCTTAGCTCTACCCCTAACCCAACTGATGAGGAAAGGTGAAAAGTTTGTATGGACGGATGAACGAGAGAAGAGTTTTGAAGAGTTGAAACGGAGATTGGTGTCGGCTCCTATTTTGACTCTTCCAACGGGTTCTGGAGGATTTCAAATCTACAGCGATGCATCTAAGAAGGGATTAGGCTGTGTTTTGATGCAACATGGAAAGGTAATAGCTTATGCTTTGAGGCAGCTAAAACCTTATGAGGAGAATTACCCAACTCATGATCTTGAGTTAGCTGCGGTGGTGTTTGCGTTGAAGATCTGGAGACATTACTTGTATGGAGAGACGTGTGATATATTCACTGATCATAAGAGTCTCAAGTATATTTTCACTCAGAAGGAACTTAACATGATACAAAGAAGATGGTTAGAACTTCTTAAGGATTATGACACCAACATTCAGTACCATCCAGGTAAGGCTAACGTAGTTGCTGACGCACTTAGCCGGAAATCAGGCATTCTTGCGAGTATCAAGATTGAGCCTAGGATTATTCGTGACTTAGAGAGTTTGGATGTCGAGTTGTGTGTACGAGGTTTTGATGGATACTGGGCAAGTATGAAGGTGGAGTCGAACCTTATACTGCAAATTAAAGAAGCTCAGAAAGATGACGGCGAGCTGTGGGCCGTGGCGCAAAATGTTGAAGAAGGTAAGCAGACGGAGTTTAAGGTTGATAATGACGGTATTGTATGGTATGGGGATAGGCTTTGTGTTCCCAATGATTAGGTACTTCGTGAGAAAGTTATGACTGAAGCTCATAGTTCTCCTTTCACTATTCATCCTGGTTCTACCAAGATGTATAGGGATTTGAAGCAGTACTTTTGGTGGAATGGTATGAAGCAAGATGTGGCGACGTTTGTGTCGAAGTGTATGATTTGTTAGCAGGTTAAGATTGAACATCAAAGGGCTAGTGGATTGTTACAGCCATTGGAGATTCCAACATGGAAGTGGGATAAGATATCTATGGATTTTGTGACTGGACTACCTCTTACTCGGAAGAAGCATGATGCGATTTGGGTAGTTGTTGATCGACTAACCAAATCTGCTCATTTCTTGCCAATCAGAAAGGATTATGGTATTGGGAAATTGGCGGAGATTTTTCAGCAAGAGATCGTTAGACTTCATGGTACTCCGGCATCTATTGTGTCCGACAGAGATCCGCGTTTTACTTCTCGTTTCTGGAAGGGTTTGCAGAAAGCTTAGGGTACTCGACTTAACTTTAGTACGGCATTTCATCCTCAAACAGATGGTCAGTCAGAGAGGACTATACAGACCTTAGAGGATATGCTAAGGGCTTGTGCTTTAGAATGGACTGGCAGTTGGGATGAATATTTATGTTTAGTAGAGTTTGCATATAACAACAGTTGGCATGCTAGCATTAAGGCGGCACCGTTTGAACTTCTTTATGGAAGGAAATGTAGAGCACCTATTTGTTGGGATGAAGTAGGTGAGCGTTTGATTGAGGGACCGGAAATGATCGAGATCACTAATGAGAAAGTAGCTGTGGCTAGAGAGAAATTGAAGGAAGCTAGGTCTCGTCAGAAAAGTTATGCCGACAAGCATCGTCGTGATTTAGAATTTCGGGTTGGAGATCGTGTATTTTTGAAAGTTTCGCCGTTTAGAGGCGTGAAACGTTTTGGAATCAAGGGCAAGCTCAGTCCTCGATTTATTGGACCGTTTGAGATTCTAGAACGTATAGGAGAAGTTTCGTATCGTTTAGCACTTCCGCCTCAGTTATCGCATGTTCATGACGTTTTCCATGTATCACTCCTAAGGGGATACAACTATCATCCGTTACACGTTGCTTCTTATCCGTTTGATCAAATTCAATCCGATATGTCTTTATCTGAAGAACCAAAAGTTATTCTGGAAAGACAAGAAAGAGTTATGAGGAATAAAGTTATTCCATTCGTTAAGATTCTTTGGAAAAAATCATCCTGAACGTGAGGCTACTTGGGAAACCGAGGAGTCGATGCGTGCTAGTTATCCCCATTTCTTTGAATAGTTTGGTATGTTCTCATTTCATTTTTGTTCTCGTGTTCGTTTTCGTTTTCATTTCGTTCATTTCAATTTTCGAGGACGAAAATTTTTCTTTAGAGGGGAAGAATTGTAAAACCTGAAAATCTAAAATCTGAGTAAAGACTAAAATACACTTGGAACTAAAATTTATAAAAAACGTAAAATATATTTATAACATTTAAAGAAATTAAAAGTTAACTTGTGAATACTTAAAAACCTAACTAAAATATATTACGTGATTGATTTTGGTACGACGAAGATTTAATGTTTCGTAAATGATTTGGGTCATGTTTCTTTTGTTTCGTGTGGACAAGGCCGAAAGCCATATGGTGTGCGTTTGGGTTGTGATTCGGTTGGGCCAAACCGAAAACCCAATCCCTTTCCTAGTTTAACTCAAATACTACTACTATATATACAATACATAAATCACAAAAGTGAAACCCTAGTTTGTGTTGCCTCTTTTTCTTTTCTTTTGCTCATTGCTCGGCCGAACCATAACAACCATAGGAGTCGAGATTTTTGCTCAATCAAGTCAAGGTATAACTTGTTCTCATCTTTGTTTGATGTACCTTGTGTTAATATATTGTTATATGTTTCGTTTGGTCGATTGTGTTTCTTTTTCTTTTGTGCCGAACCGAATGGGAACCAAAAACAAGAAACCCTAATAACTAAACCTTACAAGTATTTAAGAGTGATGTAAGTAATATGTAATATTGAATCAGGTTATGTTTGTGTCGATTTAATAAGGACCGAACCTATGTAATTAGAACCGAGCCATGCTTGACTTTCGAATAAGGTATAAACTTGATAACTTGAATAAGTAAAGTAAGAAGATGAGTTAATACTTGTGAAAAACCTAATAGCCGAAAACCCTAATTTAAACCGAGTCACGTATAAGTTTTGAAGATGCATTAATTAAGTAAAGGTTATGTAAATGTAAACCCTAGTTTTGATATATTAATCGAATAAGGTATGCTAAACCCTAATGTTGTAAACGTGTAATTAATACGAGTAATAAGTAACTTGTATGTCACATAAAATCATAAACGTATACGGTGAAACAAAAGGAAAGATTATTTTGTGACGTGTTAGGTTAAGTAACGAGTCATTAAAAGACGTAACATGTAAGTTAATGCATATTAATGAGATATTAAAGAATAGAAACCCTAAAATATTATAAGATCATTGTGACGATTATGGAATCATTAATGATATATACGACCGTTAATGTATATAGGTTATGTGAAGAAGGATTAATTCTTTGCTTTCCCTGTTTCTACTTTTGATCATTTGCTTTGGAATAAGGTACAGATATTCTGACCTTTTCAGTAAAGGTTTCGTATAATGTTTTCTTTTCGCTTTCATATTAGGATTTCCTAAGCCTTTGCTATGAACCCTAATGTGTCTATTTGAGTTGTTGCTTATCTGAACTTTGATTTTGAATCATAAAACATTTGATTTTGAACTATATGATATGAAACTTTGATTTTGAAAACGTTTGATAAAATATGATCTATGTCAGTTATGACATTCTTATTTGACCTAAGATAGTTTGACACCCGAGCCAATTATTAACTAGTCATGGGGGTTCCATGTCCGTGTCAGTAAATGCACTTCTGACATGACTCTAGGGCAGTAGAGTGAAGTTCTGCCACGTCCCTTATCTGTTATTTGTTATGAGCTCAATTTGTATTATATTATCAAAGTATGTCTGTGGGGCGTATGGGTGCATCCTAGATCTGTTATATGCTGTATATTATATGTTTATGTTATATGTTGTCTGATGATTGATGCTGCGTGCATGCACGTCCTTCATAACTCTGGTAGGTCTCCCCTACAAATTGTTGCCTTATGTGATTATGATATGTTTCTGATATGGCATATGTGTTTGGGCTCGAGGTAGTTAGCTATAAAACTTATTCTTATATCCTGAATTATCTTTTGAAATGATTATGATTTCACTATCTTTCTTTCACTTTATTTCGTATTCGTTCTCGTTTCGTATTCGTTTTGTTTGTATATCTGTTCACTGGGCTTTTGAAGCTCAGCCGCATTTCTTTTCTTCCGCGGCAGGTATCTAAGCATTGGAGCTGGGTATTGCTTTGGGATGAGTGCTGTGTGGACTTACCTTAGAGATTTTAGCTTTGATCTTATGATGCCATTTAGACTTTATATTTTAGACATTTCATTTGAAGTTTATTTTCCGCTGGGACCTATGTATTGAAGTCGTTTTGACTTGGATTATTTCAATATTTATGTTGAGATTTCTTTTGGATTATATGTTTGCTTTGATATGACACCATTACTTGTGATTCCTTTACCCTTGTCGGGTCGGGGCGTTACAACAACATTGTTCCCTTGATAAGTTAACTCATTGACCTTGATTTTATTGTATAGGTACTTTGAGATTAAGTTCAAAGGCAAGAATGAATTTAAGTAAGCATCGAATCCTTCAAATCCTATTTTGCAAGGGAATTGCATGTTAAAGGGTCCATCCTTCTCAATTCTACACCTAGGGTCGAAACATTGGGAGGGGTCTTTCTCTATTTCAGACATAACTTCATTGATGACCTCCCCGCTATCAAGTGCTTCACCATAATTAAATTCCTCATCGGAATCTGAGTCATAGAAAGGACTTTGTTGTTGCCAATTTATCTCATTCGGCGGAAGACACGTATCATGGTGAGTGATGGATTTTACGAACAAAAGTCACGAAGAAGGGGGATAGACTACGAGAAAGCTAAAAATTGAGAAAAATTTACTTGATAGGAATCAAGCAAAGAAACCTAAATGAGGTGGACTACTAACTAGCTATTCTATTCCCCGGCAGCGGCGCCAAAAACTTGATAACGCTACACGCGTCGTTCGGGGTCAAAGGAACTTCCTTTTCTTCAAACAAGTTTTATAACACCCTAGGCAGTGAACCTAATCATTGTAGTGTAGTATCAGGGTAAGCCACGAGTATTGATATCGTTCTCTAGGGGAATAGGAATGCTAGTGAGAAGTTACTACGCTAAGGTTGGGGTTGAGGAAGAATATTTTTTTATCTTTTTATGTTTTTTAGGAAATGGAAAAGTACGAATCTCGGGGTTTGGATTTGGGGGTTGGTATATCTACCGATCACTCTACTTATCTAATTATCTAATCTAAGGTGTATGTAGTCTATGTCTAATTATTGTGTGCTCGTATGATAGTTTAAAGATGTGTTCACTTAGGTTTTATTACTCCTTAATTATCTCCTATTGATGGTTGAATTGTCACGTCCTTGTTCTTAATCGCGTTGTGTGTCTAAAGTCGTAGGGTATGCGTTTATCCCTAACTCTTTCAACTTACCAAAGGGTCTCGTCTACAAAACCCTCTAGGGATTATAAACTCTAACTCTAAGGCACTCTTTGGATGGTTTAGCCTACAACCGCTCTAAGTGCTATAGCCCAAGGTTCACAAAGATTAATCAAGCATTAATTACACACCGAATGACCTATCGCATTACTAGATCATTAATCAATTAAGATAAGTGACAACCAATCAATATTTAATAATTAAGTTTCATATTCCCTAAGCAAACACACAAGTAAATTAGCCGGACATGGAGAACATGCAAGCATACACACAAATAATTGAAGACACAATTGAATTAATGAAGTAAAACACTTATCTTGATGTAAGATAGGGTTTGGAACCCTAAAATACTATACAAGACAGCCTTGGTTCAGTTTAGGTTTTTACTCCAAAAAGACTACATACTAAAACTGAAAAATTCGGATTCTATATATAATATTACAATCGCGACGGCGTCACCTTATGATTTGTGACGCTGTCAGGTCGCCGTCATTAGGGTTTCGTCTTGGCCACGTTAGTCTTGCGACGGCGTCACCTTGTGCTTGTGACGCCGTCCTCTTCAGCTTCTGACGCCGTCTGGATCAAATCTAGGCCGTCTGAGTTGCGACGGCATACTCTTTTAAAGCCTGACACCGTCACTTGAAAATAATAAATTTGGCTTCTGTTACGTCACAAAATGCTCTGACGGCGTCGCAGTTAAGCAGTGACGCCGTCACCTTGTATTTCAGCAGCTTGAGTGTCTCGATTCTTGACTTTGGCCATTTTCTTCGTATATCCGCGCCTTTTCGTCCAAATAAGTGCCATTACAGCAATTTGCCTTCAAGAGACCTAAAAAGTGAAAAGGAACGATATTAAGTAATAACGGATACAAAAGTGATCAAATAAGGGCTTAAACGATCCCTCAAAAATGTACATTTTAAAACCTTATCACTAACATACACGACATATCATACATTCAAGTCACCACTTTCCTTTCTTCTTCTTAATCTTTACGCATATCTTGTGTTTGGGTTTTACGTGTGTTCATCTTGTGGTAACGTGGGTATACGCGTAAGGTTGATGTAAAAACAAGGTCCTACAATTGGTATCAATCGCCTAACAATGGTTTAGGAGTGTTGTGTTATGTTTTTGGTTAGAACTTTACACATAAAGTTGCGTTTTTTACTATAAACGTGGGCTTTTTGTCTTAAAGTTTTGATTTTTACGTGTTTTTAAAGTTAAGGTTGTAGACTTTAATTATCTTTAAGTGTTTTGGAAGAAGTTTGTGCAAAAGAAATCGTTTGGAAACGTGTTTTTGGTGAAAAAGTAGTGTTTTTTGCAAAAATTGGGCATTTTACGCGTAAGAAAAGCAAGTACAGAAAGTCAAAACCCTAGTTTTTTACGCGTAAGAAAAGTCAAAACCCTAGTTTCCTACGCGTAAGGTTCTACGCGTAAGATTTGAAGTTTACGCATAAGCTTTTGGTGAACCATCTCCGTGCAACAACGGTTACTCAGTGTTTTCCTTGCTTGGATAAGCTTGAAAAAAACTTCGACTTGTGGATATCTTTCACACTTAGACGAGTGTGAAGGATTTTGGTTTTAAACCTAATCTTACGCCTAAGCAGAAAGCTTACGAGTAAGCACTCTACGCATAAGTTAAATCTTACGCGTAAGGTACTCTACTTCTAAGTATAAAGTTTACGCATAAGCTTACGTTTAACCTTACGTTTACGCGTAAGTCTGGGTCTACGCATAAGCATCATCTTACGCCTAAGGAGAGTTACGCATAAGCAATCCTACGCATAAGCACTGACTCCTATGCTTAAGAACAGGTTTACGAGTAAGATTTTGAGCAAAACTTCAAACGGCTATAACTTTTGAACCGTAACTCCGTTTTCAGCGTTCTACCCATCAAAACGACCGTGAGAACGAGGAGATTGGCATGCCAAATGAACTAGGGTCAACTTTCAAGTCCTAAAAACGCTCCGAAAAGAAGTTATTGAGGTTTTTAAGTTTTCAGACCCAATTTTCGCTACAACAACCGAGCTTAATCTTCATCAAACACAACTCATTTATCGTTGAATTGATCCTACATCAACTTTATCAGTAATACCTTCATCAATGGCAACTCAACAAGACATTCATGCAGCCGGTGCCGAAAACCGTCCTCGTATGTTGGAAAAAGGTGGTTATCTTCAATGAACAAGTCGTATGCTCCGCTACATCAAGACCAAACCTAATGGAAAACTAATGAATCAATCCATTACGAATGGACCCTTCAAGCCTCGACAAGTCCAAGACCCTGGAAATGCTGATGCAACACCTCCCGTCCCACCATCCTTTCGTACTCAATATGAATTAGAATACACTGAAGAGGATAAGAAGCAAGTCGAAGCAGATGACATGGCAATTCATATTGTCCAACTGGGTTTACCAAGAGACATCTTTGCTGTTGTAGACAGTTGTGAAACTGCTTTCGATATGTGGGAACGTGTTAGACGGCTTTGTCATGGAACAGAAATTGGTCAACAAGATACGGAGAACAAGCTGCTAACTGCATGGGAGAAGTTTACATCTACTCCAGGAGAACCCATTGAATCCTACTATGGAAGGTTTTGCACTTTAATGAATGTACTGAACCTATGAAACTTGCTAAGTTTAATAAGAAAGACATTTCATCTGAATGTACTGAACCTATGAAACTTGCTAAGTTTAATGAATGTGTTGATTCTGTTTGTGTAACTTGCAAGAAATCTTTAACTAATGTTCATGATGATTGTGTTTCTAAGAATGTGAATGATAAGCCTGTTAAGAAGAATGGTACAATGAGTGACAAACCAGAATACCCAGTAGAAAACTTCTTTGAGTGTGATCAGGATTTTACCTCTAACCCAAAGGAACCAAAATCAAAACGGTTTCCAAAATCTTCTTCTTCTGTTATTGGCAGGTTATCGAAATATGTCTTTGGATCGTCGACTCGGGTTGCTCCAAGCACATGACCGGGAATCTGAAGCTGCTGATCAATTTTGTTTGGAAATTCATGGGAACCGTTTGTTTTGGAAATGATCATGTAGCAGCTATCATGGGTTATGGAGATCTACCTTTTGGAAATTATTTGATCACTCGGGTTTACTATGTTGAAGGGTTGGGATACAATTTGTTTTCAGTCGGGCAGTTCTGTGATGCAGATTTAGAGGTTGCTTTTAGGAAAAATGCTTGCTTCGTTAGAAACTTGGATGGCACTGATCTCTTAACTGGGAATCGTGATACAAACTTATATGCTATCGACATTAACCAAATGGCCTCTTCATCACCTATATGTCTTATGACACGAGCATCTGGAACAAAGTCCTGGTTGTGGTATAGACGATTATCCCATCTCAATTTCGATACAATCAACAAACTTGCCAAAGACAACATCATCAACGGACTTCCAAAGTTCAATTACACCAAGGATCACTTATGTCCATCATACAAACAAGGAAAAAGAAAAAGAGCATCATATAAACCCAAACCTGTACCTAGTTCGGAAGCAAGGTTGCATATGTTTCACATGGACTTATGTGGCCCCATGAGAGTTGAAAGGATAAATGGGAAAAAGTATATTCTTGTTATCGTCAATGATTATTCAAGATATACATGGGTTAGATTTCTGAGATCAAAAGACGAAGCACCAGGCATCATCATCACCTTTCTAAAGCGTATTCAAGTACTTCTTCAAACTCTAGTAAGGGTTGTAAGAACAGACAACGGCACAGAATTCACAAATCAGGAGTTAAGAGCTTATTTTGAAGATGTTGGAATAACTCATCAGACAACAGTTGTTAGAACTCCACAGCAGAATGAGGTAGTTTAAAGAAGAAATCGTACTCTTGTGGAAGCTGCTCGCACAATGCTAATCTATTCTAGTGCACCGTTATTTCTATGGGCTGATGTTGTTGCCACTTCTTGTTTCACTCAGAACCGATCCCTCATCCATCCAAGATTCAATAAAACCCCATATGAACTTGTGAACAACAGAAAACCTGATATCTCTTACTTTCACGTGTTTGGCGCTTTGTGCTATCCGACAAACGACAGAGAAGATCTAGGAAAACTGAAAGCTACAGGTGATATTGGAATCTTCATTGGATACTCAGAAAACTCGAGGGCATTCAGGGTGTATAACAGGAGAACTAGGAGAATCATGGAGACGATGAATGTGAATTTTGACGAACTTTCACAAATGGCTTCTGAGAGACTCGCTCTAGAACCCGCGCTTAATCTGATGGCTTCTAATCAAAACATATTAGAACCCGCACCAAACCCGCAGACTTCTGGACACATCAGTTCAGGACTCGTACAACAAAGAGCTCCATCAAATTTTGCTGACACACCTCATGAACAAGAATGGGAGAATTTCTTTGAGTTAATGTTCGATGAATACTATGGTGGAACCTCGACAAATGCATCAAACCATCATTCCGCTGCACCCGCTCAACATCATCTACCACCACCAACAAAAGATGCATCTACAACGGTCGAAACCAATGCACCAACTCCATCAACATCATCTACATCTACTCCAGCAACTCTAATTCTTCAAACAGTTTTCCCAGCAGTTGATGAGCAAAACCAAAACATATCATTTCAAGAAGAACCTACTCAAAACCAGAACGATGCAACTTTAGATGAAGACTTATTTGAAAACCCGTTTGCTACGGAATCAGCTAAATCATCTTCAAGCTTATGAGAAGCATCTAACTCGCATACGTATAACATACGGTATCCTTCTACTCTGAAGTGGACAAAAGACCACCCAATTGAACAAGTTATTGGTGAACCTTCAAGGCCAATTCAGATGAGACGCCAACTTGCCACCGATTGCGGCTTGTGCATTTACCTTTGCTCAATTAGCAATATTGAACCGAAGAACATTCGGGAGGCAATGGCAGAACCCGCATGGATAGAAGCGATGCAGGAGGAACTTCTCCAATACCGTCTACATGACTCTTGGGATATGGTTCCAAGACCAATTGACATTCGAGTCATTGATCTCAAATGGTTATGGAAGAACAAAAGGGATGAAGAGATGACTTTAATTCGCAACAAAGCTCGTCTTGTGGCCAAAGGATACAGACAGGAAGAAGGGATAGACTTTGAAGAGTCATTCGCGCCGGTATCTAGACTTGAGGCAGTCAGGATTTTCTTAGCCTATGCAGCTCACAAAAACATCACGGTTTATCAGATGGACATTAAGACCGCGTTCTTGAATGGAACTCTGAAAGAAGAAGTGTACGTGAGTCAGCCAGAAGGCTTCATAGACATGGAACATCCAGACTACGTCTACAAACTCAAAAAGGCAATATATGGATTAAAGCAAGCTCCGAGAGCGTGGTATGACGAACTGTCCTCTTTCCTTATCCTTAACAATTTCACCAAAGGAACGGTCGATCCTACCTTGTTTACACAAAAATGCAAAAATGAGATTTTGATTGTTCAGATTTACGTGGACGACATCATTTTTGGGTCCACTAATCCGAATCTTTCAAAACATTTTGAAAATCTCATGAAAAGCAAATTTGAAATGTCCATGATGGGGGAACTAAAATTTTTTCTTGGTTTACAAATACATCAATCCCCACATGGAATTTTTATAAATCAAGCTAAATATACAACTAAGATTTTGAAAAATCATGGTATGGATAATTGTGACTCTGTTGGCACACCAATGGTAACATCACCAAAAATTGGAGCCGATTTGTTTGGGAAACCTATCGATCCGAAGAAATATCGGAGCATGATTGGTTCTCTCATGTACCTTACTGCTAGTCGACCCGATATTCATTTTGATGTTTGCTTATTAGCACGGTTTCAGGCAAAGCCTACCGAACTGCACCTCAAAGAGGTTAAAAGGATATTTCGGTACCTGAAGACATCCATTCACAAGGGTCTTTGGTATCCGAAGGAATCCGGATTTGATCTAATTGCCTTTTCGGATGCGGACCACGCAGGTGATCAAATTACAGCAAAAAGTACATCCGGAGGAGCACAATTTTTGGGTGAAAAGTTAGTAAGCTGGTCTTCAAAGAAACAAGATTGTACTGCACTTTCAACCGCTGAAGCTGAGTATGTGTCTCTATCTGCGTGTTGTGCTCAAGTTTTATGGATGAGAACACAACTCACAGATTATGGCTTTACTTTCAATAAATACCTATGTATTGTGACTCGAAAAGTGCCATAGCCATATCATGCAATCCTGTTCATCACTCAAAGACTAAGCATATCAGAGTCCGCTATCACTTCATAAAAGAACATGTGGAAGAAGGTACTGTTGAATTATTTTTCGTAAAGACTGATTACCAACTCGCCGATCTATTTACTAAAGCCCTTCCAAAAGAAAGGTTTGACGATTTAGTTCGACGAATTGGAATGCGAAGCCTAACCCCTGAGGAGTTAGAATGTCTTCTCGAATCTTCTTGAAAATGATTTTCCAAAAAGCTTCGCTGTAAATATTTTTGAAAAACAAAATACAAAATTTGAAAATCCAACAAAAGCAAAATATAAAAATATAAAACTTTCAAAAAATACAAAAACAATAGAAAATCAAAAATCTAAAAATATTCTTCTCACGACATGTCTCTCATATAATCGATATTCTGTACGTTTCTAGAAATGTCATTCAACAATGATACGGACATATACAGATGCTTGAGCGAGAGTTCTTTAAATGTTTTCTAAAACATGTCGTTTCTCAAAAATTTCTTCAAAAATGGCTTTCGTATACTTCAGTACGAAACCCGGACAAAAATGATGATTTTTGATTATTTCAAATCAAAACTCGTGTTTTTTAAAGAAAAAATCTAGTGTACGCTTCAGTGCACTACATTTAAAACTGGTGAGAAATCATCATCGTCTTGAGCACCTTTTTCAGGATTGTTCAAAAAGATTTTCAAAATCTTTCAAATATTTTGTGCTCAAGATAACTCCCTCTAAAACCCTTTAATTGATTATGATTTATTAAAGAGGGAGTATAAAACAAAAATGTTCCAATTTCATGCTTAAATCAAATCCGTTTGTCTCCCCCAAAAGATTCTAAAAATGATGTTTAATCCGTTGATATCAAAAATATCACGAATATGCTATTTTTGAGGGGGAGAAGACGTGATTAAAATGTGATTAAAAAAAAGCTTAATGATCGATGTTTAAATCTCAAAAGAGCTCGACTCAGTCGGAACCAATGAATTGACGAGTAATCAACGTACCATTTCGAGAAACTCGTGATAGACATGAACTTACATGGGTCTAACCTTCTTTTTTAAGGAGTGCTTACAACTTCAAGTTGGTTATTAGAGCTAATTGTCACCTAAAAACTGACAATGGAACTCTTTAACTAAGCAACGTAACCGTGTCTCGTGGGAAATTGTCTATCATGAGCCGATCAATTCAAAAAGTACGAACTTTACCCTCGCTGTGCAGATTTCTGTCAAAACTTAAGCACATGTGAAGGGGGAGTGTTTCTGAAAATATAAAACTCTCTGAGTGTTTCAAACATGTTTTCAATCATAAACACTCTAAGAGATTTTCAAGAAAAGGTTTTATGGCAACATGGGACAGTCATGGAGCTATAAGGTGACTAAGGATAGGAAAATCCGTCCTATGATCCGCCAGAGCCGGAGGGATCTACCCAAGGACATCACAAATAGTTAGTATTAGAAGTCCTTAGAAATGATTGAAAAAAGGAGTAATGTGAGAAAGGAGAAAGAAGGGGTTGAAGAATTAAAAAGAAAAGTAAAAGAAAGGGTGAAAAGAAATAGCCCTCCATAATCAACCTTAGGGCAGAAACCGGGTTCAATACATATGCTACTGGTTGTCACTTAGATGACGCCGGTATTGAAGACAAAGATGTCATGGACCCAGTGACGCATTGCACTAAACCTTCTAGCCACTCAATTCCTCTTAAAAGGATTTGTTTCATTCTCACTGGGAACCCTACGTAAACTATCGGCTTTCTCTTAGAGATCGTTGGTATTGAAGAAGGAGACCCTATCCCTAGTCTCCGCTCAGGAAAACCAAAATGCAGTATTGAGTCTAGAGCCACGAGATTCATCAAAAGATCTCATAGGAACACTTGACATGACATCGCTTGTTGTTCATCAATAAGGACACAAGTGATATATTCTAGAGTCCTACGCAGATCTTAGCAATCTGCCAGAACATTTATGAGAAGTTTCACATCTGTGATCTTCAATGATTGAATGGAAACTCCTGCCAGGGTCAACATCAAGCAGCCCTAACAGCAGGTCACTTCGGTAACTCCCCGTGGATTACGCTTAGTGTGTCTCAAACGGTCTACAGTCATGGGGTGATGCTTCGGTGTACCTCAGCGACTCACCTGAACTGTAGGTGTACTTCGGTACATCGCGTTATCTCACTTGTGGGACTCCAGTTCAGGAACGGCCTTTGTGAGAATTAGAGACGTGTTTTCACACTATGCTGTTAACACACTCGAAATTCAAACTTGTAAGCGCTGGATTACTTCTAACCCATGTTTTTATGTTTTCTTCTTATGGATGCTTGCGGGAGGAAGAGATCGTGCAGATTTTCCACATGCTCATACCAACAACACATGAAAAATTCTCATCAAAATCAAAGGAAACACAAAGTCAAAGATGATTCTTCGTCAATGTCAAAGAATCTACAAAGTTTAAAGACTCGAGAACTACATCATTGGTAACCAAAAGACAAATAGAAGTGTGAGCATGGTGGAGAAAGACGTAGAGACACCTAACCAAAGAAGTTGACAAACGGCAGACAACCACATTAACTTATCACAAAGCATGAAGGAACGAAAATTAAAACTATTCTATATCTACACACAAAGTTCAAGCTCAAGGAAAGTAAAGACCTATTCAAGTGGAGCATCATTTGAATGACCACCCCTTAGGGGGAGATTGTTAGCCGTAACATTTTTATTAGAAGTGATGGTCATTCAATTTTAGGAACTTTGTAACGTGTGTTAGATATCGTGATAGAATAGTCAACGGTCTCGTGGATTGGGCTAAGCTAAATGGCTAAATGTTATGTTAAGCTAGCCTTGTATAAGTTGTCGTCCAATCCAAGTCCAATCCAAGCCCATCCCAAAGCCCATTAGGGCATATGTACTTGTAGTATATATACACCTCAAATGTGTCATTTGAGGTGTGTGCTTGAGTGTGTTTTGTGTGTGTTTTTCTTTCAAGTAATACAAGTTTTCTCTTTATATTTTTTCTCTCTAACATACACGACATATCATACATTCAAGTCACCACTTTCCTTTCTTCTTCTTAATCTTTACCCATATCTTGTGTTTGGGTTTTACGTGTGTTCATCTTGTGGTTACGTGGGTATACGCATAAGGTTGATGTAAAAACAAGGTCCTACAGTTTGTGTTTAGGTCGACATAGAGTGTATGGGCCTTAGCCAGTTGGGTTGAAGCTTCCATACGCTATCAGTTGAATATATATTAATTATAAAGATAAAATGCTTACCAAAATAGTATTCGAAAAATTGAGTAAGCGAGTTAATTAACAGGAACTAGCGAAAATTGGGAAAAAGGGACTAACCATCTAAGATGGTTAACACCTAAACTAACTAATAAATAATAGGAACAATTTCATATATCCCCCTAAAACCTCTTCTAATTTCATATATACCCAACCCTATATCTAAATTTCAAATATACCCATTATTATATGTTATCAAGTTTATGACTATTCTACCCTTGTGTTCTACTTCCCTAAACCAAGCACCAAAATAAATCGATCCACTCTCCACAACAAGAGATGAAATGGTCGTCGTCTTTTCCCTCAAAGTCATTGTTTTGTAGGATATAATCGATATGAAGTCCATTTGTGAATTTATTGGAACATGGAAGTGCAAGTGTTTTTAAATTCTAGACATTGTCTCTTCAAATCAACAAATAAAAGGTAGAGATTTTGTTAGTGGGACCTTATTGTGAAAAAAACATATGGTTCTCTTCTCATTGCCATTCGAAATGCAAATTACGTAGTATATGATATTTAGTTATTTACTGTTAGCGTATTTATAAACGTGTAATATTTTTGCAAGCTTTTATATAACACTGCTTATCAAGATTGTTTTTGAATAAATTTATTTTTGAAATTGCTTTTAAATTTAGAAATTGCCAAAATGTTTGTTCGTTAATTTCTTCGTGTATATGAAATTATTGATTGTTTAGTTTGTCATTATTTTTTTAGCATAAAGATGAAAGACAGGGTATAATGGTCATATAGTAGCATGTTTTAATTCAAATATTTGAAAATGGGCAAATATGATATTGATGTATTTCAAATGGGTATATTTGATATTTGCAAACCGGGTTGGGTATATATGAAATTATAAGAACTTTTAAGGGGATATATGAAATTCTCCCTAAATAATAATAATATTAATTTTTTTCATTTAGTTAGCAATTTTAGGAAGAGATTTTTATTAAACCTTTTCAAAAGCAATTCAACAAAAGATAATTATCAAATTACTTTAATTATCAAAACCCTAGCTTGGTTTTGTTCTCTTACCTGTTTCCCTTCCCCATAACCCCATTCGGCAAAACTCATAAGCCAAGAAAATCCATTAATTTTCTTGGTTATTAGTTTTGTATTCATTTTTATATGTTGTAGAGTGATCATGCATTATTGTGAAGAAGACTAGCATTCACAAGGTTTCACAGTGTTTTAACATAGTGGTTAGAACACTTGATCTAACAAAGTGTTTGTTCTTGGGGTTTAGAATTTGAGAATTGGTCTTAGGTTAGTGATCTCGGTGACCAATTCACTTCTCCACTCAATGTAAGTCTTCTTGTTTTGATTTATGTCAATTATAATAATGTTGAATTATATGACATGCATGGATCAAATGTTTATGTTGTAAACATTGAATTTCTTGTTTTGATGATTGATAACATGGTGCATAAAAATCCTTAATAAACTTGTTGAAGTTAATATGGTCATGCTTTCACGCTTCCACAACGAATATGTTTATGGAGTTTAGATCTCTATAGACCCATAATTAACCATAAAATCAATCAATGCATCCCAACCATCTAATCTAATTTGACACAAGGCTAAGATTAAATCATCTATTTACACATAGAAGGGCAAAAAAGTCAAATATATAAACAAAAAATAAAAACGGCCTTCATTCTTTTCACAAAAATTTTAGGGCAAAAAACACACACACACATACAAAACATCGATCCACACAGATCCACCGCACAAAAAGCGACCACCATAAATCATCCTCAAATCCATCTTCATCACCATCAAATCCGCCGCCCTCGTCGCTCCGCCGCCGTACACCATGATTACATTCCGATTTAACGCCGCGCGTGTGGTGGATTTACTCTTTGTTCAAGTTTTGGATGTATATAACATGTGGTGGACATCATCATATTTTTTTGTTGTCGAAAAATGTATATAACATCTGATTTACTCTTTGTTCAAGTTATGGATGCTGAAAATCGTGTGGTGGATTTCAGGTTATAAATGAAGATGTTGATGATTTAGATGCACACCATGTGTTTAATGAAATGCGTCTGTGATAATCACATGTGATTCTGAAGCAAAATCATATGTGCTTCTGCAGAATCACATGTGATTCTTCATAATCACATGTGATTCTGTAATAGGTCATTCATATAAGAGGTAATTCATATTAAAGGTAAGCATCACATATGATTCTAATAGAATCATATATGATTGTAGTAGAATATTTTAGTTTTTCTGTTTTATCTGTTTCTGTAATAAAGAAGAAAAGAATCACATATGATTTCAGTAGAATCATATATGATTGTAGTAGAATCATATGTGATTATTATAAAATCATATGTGATTCTGTTATGAAATAAATATTGTTTGATCCTTTTAATGTAAATCATATGTTACTAATTAAAAAAAACATTAGTATAAGCACACGGCTACTCGTGAGACCATTAACATGTTTCAAGAGCTCCGTAGTGCCAGATGTTGTTTTGACAACATCTTTTTCAAGCACAAGATGTTTTGACAACATATCCATCTGCTAATACAACCTATAAAGAAAGCCAATATAAATTTTTAGTTTTTAACAAAAATAATAATAAAATAGCATATGCAAGAGTCATATGAGTTTACTATGGTATACATGTTATTATTACATGCACATTTCATCGAACACATGGTATACATGGCATACAAGAGTCATATATGATTCAACTAGAATCATATATGATTTTACTATGGTATACATGTTATTATTACCTACACATTTCATCGAACACATGGTGTGCATCAACTACCACCACAACAACAGTCACAACAACAATCTTCGCAACCAAAGTCCCAACAACAAACTTCACTACAACAATAATATACCAAAATACGAAAAACAACTTCAACAATAGTAGAATCGAACAAAAACAACAAATCAAGTAAAGAAACTACCGTATACAAGTGAGTAAATTCGTGTATGCATCATTAGGTTGTAGAGATGATGATTTAAGCTTTAAATCGAATGCTGATTGATTGGATTTACATTGTAAATCCTTTGTAACTTGGCGAAATTAAAATAATTGGGGGTGGGGGGGAAATTAGGGTTTGAAAGTGAGGGAAATGAGAGCATTTGGGGTTTGTGTGTGTAAGTGCGTGTGTTTGTGAGATGATGGTGAGTTGAGTGGGTTTAAAGTGTTAATTAAAACTTAGAAACAATATAAACCATTCGATCAAAAGATAATGAAGGGTGGGGATCTATTCACTTGATCTATGGACAAATTGTGATCTACATGAAAATTTTGCCTTTGTTTATGTTGTAAAAATATTCGACCAATATAATGACCTAATTTCATGACTTACCATGATATTATGGGTAAGCAGGTCTTGTTGTTTTACATTAAAGAATGATCTTGGTTCCATTAACAAATTAATTTTGGATAGTTCTAAGTAACTAGCCAAACGCCCATTTGTGGGTGTTTGTCCTAGACACTAGTTTTAAAATGATGAATTAGTGTGGTGAATGACCATACATATGTGTATCATGATTATAGGTTCAAAGAGTTTTTCAAGGCTTTCGGGATATAGGGAAAGCGTAAGTATCGAGTATTAAACATATGAATCTCATATTTATGATATTTATGTTATATTATTACAAATTTTATGCTTAATGATCATATTGATCTGGGAGGTCATAACCCCATACTTATTGTGCTCGTGGAAGCACCCCATAGTCCAAAATCCAAATGTGCTTAAATAGCATCCATAGATGATATGTGCTTGTAAAGCACCTATAGCTTGTGTTGGTGGTTATTCGTCCCAAATCAGGGTGTAGATAATCAACTTCAGCAGAAACGATCAACTGTTTCAGCAGAAACAAACAATGGTCAGCAGTAACAAATACCACCAGGTGGTTACCGGATATCACTTGGAATCGTGTGATCACTTTCCAAAGTAAAGTATTCGACCCTAATGCCTGGGTATCACGAATATCTACTTGGGATAAGACCAAATGCAGTTAGAGAATTAGGCACAATTCTTTAACCCTTGCGCTTATAAGTGTTTAGTGTTTTCTGTGTGTTTTTCATGCATGTTCAGATCTCCTATTTATAAGAGGTTACTCTTGACCGTTCTAATGGAATTATGAGTATTAATCGGCCCATTAATAGCCTCATAATTATCCCCATTATAGCCGTTAGTGGTTACATGACCAATTAAACGTGGTCATAATGATGCAGTTGTAACTGTCATTTATCAGTACTTATATCAGTACTTTCATAGTGCTTTCAGTGGTTACACTGCTTTAGTGGAAACGCCACTGCTTCAGTGTAAACACAACTTCAGTGAGATACCACTTCAGTGGAAACACCACTTCAGTGGAAACACTGATCCTGCTGAAGTACTGCTTCAGTGGAAACACTGATAATCAGTGTTAACCACAACAGTACTTTCACCAAGCACTACCAATACATACCACTATTAGAGTCAGGGTGTTCATGGACCTTATGGGTGTACACTCCGTACCTCCTAACCCATTACAAGGTGTGAACCATCCCACAAGTGTACTAAATTTTCCAACAATCCTCCCCAAATTTAGTTCACTCCCTTTGCATGTAAAATAAACATCAAGCAAAACATGTGCATAAACGAAAATGTCCTGAGGATTGAATTTCCATCTTAGTAATTACACGTTCAAATATTCGAGAATCAGGGTGTTCTAAGAATTGAACCCTTCAACCCATTTGAATACCTGAAGATAACTACACACAAGTTTCAAACACTTAAAAGCTCCTGACACTATACAAGCCATGTGTCCATATCCAAATTCATAAATGTTGTAAAAGCTAAAAGTCCAAAAGCTTCCTGAAGCGGCAAAACTTCAACATTTACATAGGTGGTTCCTCTTTATTCATGCTCCTGTCAAGCACTTTTTCAAAGATAAGTTAACCATTAAGAAGTAAAGACTTCATCCTCCTTTCAGCAGGTTCCGAGCACAACCTTGGGATGTAAAATAAACATGTGCTCCAGTCCACTGAATGTTTAGCTTTCCACATTGAACTCAGCTCCTAAGTTTCCTCAGGAGGGAGTTGGGTGTCCTAGCATTCAGTGACTAAGTTGGACTTAAACCCATCCCTTTAGCAGACTTTATAACCAAGTCTCTAGCCAGTCCCTTCGTCAAGTGATCAGCTAAGTTCTGTTGAGATCTAACAAACTCTATAGATACCACCCCATTCATGATAAGCTCACGAATCATGCTATGCCTGACACCTAAGTGTCTAGACTTACCATTGTACATCTGGCTATAAGCCCTAGCCAATGTAGCTGCACTATCACACCGGATAGAAATGGGTGCTATAGGTTTAGGCCACAATGGAATCTCAAGAAGCAAGTTTTTCAACCATTCAGCTTCTTTACCAGCAGCTGCTAAAGCCACAAATTCAGATTCCATTGTTGAACTGGTGATGCAAGTTTGCTTCTTGGATGCCCAAGAAATTGCACCTCCACCAAGTAGGAATACCCAGCCACTGGTAGACGAATTGTCTTCAGTGTTACTGATCCAACTTGCATCAGTGTAACCTTCCAACACTGATGGGTAACCAGTATATGAGTGACTATAATCCATAGTTCTCTTCAAATACTTCAGTACCCTTTGAACTGCTTGCCAGTGATGAGCACTAGGATTACTAGTATACCTTCTCAATTTTCCCACTGCAAAGTCAATATCAGGCCTTGTACAGGTCATGGCATACATCAGGCAGCCAATTACCCTAGAATACTCAAGTTGAGATACAGCCTTGCCATGATTAGGCATTAGCTTCTCACAAGTATCCATAGGTGTACTCACTGGAGTACAATCAAAGTAATTGAATTTCCTCAGCACCTTCTCAATATAATGAGACTGAGAGATAGAAATTCTTTTACTTTCATGTTTAATCCTAATACCAAGGATAACATCAGCCTCCCCCATGTCCTTCATGGAGAACCTTGATGACAAAAATTCCTTTGTCAGGTCAACCTGATTTTGGTCAGTGCCAAAGATCAACATGTCATCAACATATAGACAAATGATGACTCCTTTACCAGATTCATCAAATTTGCTATATACACATTTGTCAGCTTGGTTAAGAACATAACCACTAGACAAAACCACTTCATCAAATTTTTGATGCCATTGCTTAGGTGCCTGCTTCAGTCCATAAAGAGACTTAATCAGTTTACACACCTTGTTTTCATTTCCAGGCAAGATGAAGCCCTGAGGTTGGTTCATATAAACCTCCTCTTCCAATTCACCATTCAAGAAAGCTGTCTTCACATCCATCTGATGAATAATCAGATTGTGAATAGATGCCATAGCAATCAGCAGTCTTATGGTACTGATACGAGCCACAGGGGCATAAGTATCAAAATAGTCTATCCCTGACTTTTGTTTAAAGCCCTGAATAACTAATCTAGCCTTGAACTTTTCAATAGTTCCATCTACCTTCATTTTCCTTTTGAAAATCCATTTGCAACCCAGAGGTTTGCAACCTGGTGGTAGATCAACCAACACCCAAGTGTTGTTGCCCATGATGGAATCCATCTCATCATTGATTGCTTCTTTCCAGAAAGCAATGTCCTGGGACTTCATTGCTTCTTCAAATGTCTTGGGATCATCCTCAACAATGAAGCAATAGGAGTATTGGTCTGAGACCTCATCCCTTGTACCTTCAACTAAGTATAGTTGAAACTCAGGTCCAAATGACTTTGGAGTCCTGACTCTTTTGCTCTTCCTGAGCACAGGTTCAGGTTGTTGAACCACAACCTCATCAGGGACCACTGATGGTTCATCATCAGGGACTTCTGATACACCAGTTTCATGAGTTCCATTAGGAATCCTCTGACTTGGTCTAGGGACTGATGTGAATCTATTCTCATCAAAAGTTGCATCCCTTGATTCAATTATAGAGTTAATTGAAACATGTTCATTAGGTTCAATAACATAGAACCTAAAAGCCTTGGAATGCTCAGCATATCCAACAAAGATGCAGTCAATGCCTCTTTCACCCAAAGTCTTTTGCTTTGGATCAGGGAGTCTTACAACAGCCCTACAACCCCAGACCCTGAGATAGTTCAGGTTGGGTTTCCTTTTAGTCCAGAGTTCATAAGGGGTAACCTTGTTCCTTTTGTTGGGAACCCTATTTAATAAATAGCAAGCTGTTAACATAGCTTCACCCCATAACCCTTGACTCAGTCCTGAATAGGACAACATGGAATTAACCATCTCCTTCAGCACCCTGTTTTTCCTTTCAGAAATGCCATTTTGCTGAGGAGTATAAGGGGCAGTCGTTTCATGGATTATTCCAACAGACTGAAAATACAGAGTATCCATGTACTCACCTCCCCTATCAGTCCTTAATCTTTTGATCAAAGACCCAAGTTGTAATTCAACTTCAGTTTTAAACACTTTGAATTTATCTAATGCTTCATCCTTGGTATGTAACAAATAGACATAACAAAATCTAGACGCATCATCAATAAATGTCACAAAGTACTTCTTATTTCCCAAAGAAGGAGTGGCATGCAAATCACACAGGTCACTGTGTACAAGCTCCAGGAGCTTAGTCTCACGACTAACACCCTGAAAGGGTTTCTTAGTAATCTTGGTCAACATGCAAGTTTTACACTTTTCAGTGTCCATGTCAAAGGCTGGGATCAACCCATCCTTAGACATATCTTGCAACCTTTTATAATGTACATGACCAAGTCTTGCATGCCAGAGGATAGAATTAGTCTGATCAAAAGTAGACACAAAAGCTGAAATAACATTGTCAGTGGTAACAGACATACTATCAGTGGAAACATTAAGCCTGAACATTTGATTACATAAATAACCAAAACCAATAAAAACACCATGCTTAGAAAGCACAAATTTATCAGACTCAATAACTTGTTTATAACCATAATTATTCAAAATACTACTTGAAACCAAGTTCTTCCTGATATCAGGAACATGAATAACATCAAACAAATTTACAATCTTTCCTGAACTAAACATAAGATCTACACAACCACGACCATGCACCAAGACTGTTGACTCATTTCCTATGTGAAGAATAGAACCATCATTCAGTGACTCATAAGTCTTGAACCAGCTTCTATCTTTACACACATGAACTGTTGCTCCGGAGTCAACCCACCACGCAACATCATCATCCTGCACATAAAAAGATTCAGATACATATGTAACATAATAAATCTGAAAAGACTTATTAAACATATTTTGACCTTTCAGTGAGTTGGCTGAACCACCACTCCCTGAACTTTTAGTGCCTGATCCATTGGCTTTACCACCAACATTAACACCCTTGCAGTCCCTTTTAATGTGACCAGTCTTGCCACATTTCCAACAAGTAGATGTTGCCTTCTTGTTAGGATCCGCCCTTGTGTTATCATGATGTTTGCGCTCGCCTTTGTTGTCATTGTACCTGGTGGAGTTGTTATGCTCCACCATATTGACAATAGATGGTCCAGTAGCAGTGCTACTCTTTGGCTTGTCATTATCCTGCAGCCTGAGAGAATCCTCAATGCGCAGATGACTGCCCAACTCAACCAGAGTTAATTCCTCTTTCTTATGTTTCAAGATATGCTTGAAATCTTTCCAAGAAGGAGGAAGTTTGTCAATAACACAAGAGACTGAAATAGCCTCATCCATGTGCATATTGTGTTGTGTAAACCTTCCAAGTATTCCAAGAAGTTTATTGTATTGTTCCATAACTGGTCTTAAATCAGTCATTTTGTAATTTGTGAAATTACTAACAAGGAACTTCTTACTTGATGCATCCTCAGCCATATATTTGGCATCCAAGGAATCCCACAGTTCTTTGGAAGATTCAGAGTTCTGATAAATATCAAACAGAGAATCAGACATACCATTCAGAATAAGACCTCTGCATATGTAGTCATCATTCTCCCAATTGCTCCTCCTCCTGATCTGCTCCACAGTAGCATCATCCCCACCATCATCAGGAATTGGAGTAGTCAGCACATAGACCACACTCATGCTTGACAGCAAGAAGTGCATCTTCTTCTGCCACCTCCTAAAGTCCACCCCTTCAAACTTGTCCAGCTTTGCAAAGTTTGAAGCCATATGTTTCATAGCAGCAGTTGCCATTGATTATAACTAAATAGTTTACTTTGATTGTTGGTGGTTATTCGTCCCAAATCAGGGTGTAGATAATCAACTTCAGCAGAAACGATCAACTGTTTCAGCAGAAACAAACAATGGTCAGCAGTAACAAATACCACCAGGTGGTTACCGGATATCACTTGGAATCGTGTGATCACTTTACAAAGTAAACTATTCGACCCTAATGCCTGGGTATCACGAATATCTACTTGGGATAAGACCAAATGCAGTTAGAGAATTAGGCACAATTCTTTAACCCTTCCGCTTATAAGTGTTTAGTGTTTTCTGTGTGTTTTTCATGCATGTTCAGATCTCCTATTTATAGGAGGTTACTCTTGACCGTTCCAATGGAATTATGAGTATTAATCGGCCCATTAATAGCCTCATAATTATCCCCATTATAGCCGTTAGTGGTTACATGACCAATTAAACGTGGTCATAATGATGCAGTTGTAACTATCATTTATCAGTACTTATATCAGTACTTTCATAGTGCTTTCAGTGGTTACACTGCTTCAGTGGAAACGCCACTGCTTCAGTGTAAACACAACTTCAGTGAGATACCACTTCAGTGGAAACACTGATCCTGCTGAAGTACTGCTTCAGTGGAAACACTGATAATCAGTGTTAACCACAACAGTACTTTCACCAAGCACTACCAATACATACCACTATTAGAGTCAGGGTGTTCATGGACCTTATGGGTGTACACTCCGTACCTCCTAACCCATTACAAGGTATGAACCATCCCACAAGTGCACTAAATTTTTCAACAGCTTGTATGCGCCCATAGTACATATTATATAAACTTTATGATATAGTTCATGTTTATAGTTTTTTGCAACTTTTGTTTACTCACTAAGCATTTAGCTTACGTTGCTTTTATATAACATGTTTTGTAGGTGAGCCAAGCTGCAATTAGAGGCCATAGGAATGGGACTCATGGGTTAGCTAACGGTGATGCTCGAAGGTTAACGAGCACTCTTATCCTCCTCTTGATACAACTAGTTACGCCCCAAATTTCATTTTAAGTTGTCTTAAGGATTTCTGGAAATGTTTATAGTAAAGTGTCAAACTAGTAGATAATGTGCCGGAAAGAAGTGTTTGAAACAAACTTGCAAATATCCACTCTTGGTTGTAATGAGTTAACAAGTCTACAATCTATGAAACTCTTGTTTTATGCTTAATATGATTGTTATATATATGTTCAGTTTCAAGTTTCGAAAACGCGTATAACTCAAGTTTTTTGAAATTGATGGGTTGAGTACAGGTCGGTATACGGCATACAGGAAATATCCTATACAGTGTAGGACTTTTGTTGTTCCCCGTTCACTATCGTTTAAAACAGTTCAAGTTTATAAAACAAGTTAAAAGTGAACAATGACTGAAATTAACATAAAGAAAACACACTAAGTAATTTTCAACATCATATTCTTATTAGAAATAATTCAACAAAGAATACGTTACCCAAGTACTTGCGGAATAGTACTTGGGATTGAAATGACAAAGTTAGGTGATTCCTCTCTAAGCTCAGGCTATGTCTGAGCACAACTCTTAGAGCTCACTGAGCTATCTCAGGAACTAAGTTGTATTTGGAGGAGTGAAAAGATGGCTTGCGTGTATGTGTTTTTACAATTCACAAGCTTAACCTTTTCACTCCATCTCTTATGCTATTTATACATGTATGATATTTGACTCTTTCCTAAGTGACAAACTGACATCATACAGAAGACAAAATACAGATGTATTTTGTCTCTGTTTACAAAGACTATTCTAGGTAAGAGACAAGACTACTTTCCTAAATTCAGTGATGACACTGAGCCTGATGTTTTGCCATTCAGGGAAAGTTGACTTTGGTTGATAACGACTTCGTCTTATCTGATTCAACCTTTCCCGCCTTGTCCCGCTCTTTCTTCAGCCTTTACATTCTTCAGTCTTCTACTTCAGTTTGTCTTCAGTGTAAGAAGTTGGAGAGGAATCTTAGGGATTCAGTGAGTTATTGTCATCACTCACTGAATCCATCATCTTCTTCTTGACTCAGTCTTCACCCTTTAAGTTCCGCCTTACTGAGTGGAGAGACTTCTTCTTTGCCTCTTACTGAGTATCCTGAAGACGACTCACTGAGAGACTATGCACTCAGTGACCTGTTTGTGTTAACGGATTTAATACTTGGGCTATTTTCTATTCAAATCCTAGATTAAGGGGTTTGGGTATTTACTGAACCCAACAGTCTCCCCCTATTTGGATATACAAATAGCCTAAGTGGTTGATCAGTGTAAGTGAGCAAGAGGCTTCTTCTTACACTAAATGTACTAATGAATACAATAAGGAACACTAAGTAAAATGAATAAAACATACATCGTTTATTGATCAGGTTACATAGTTCCTATCACTAGTACAAGAGATAAAACAAAATGATGTCAATCCAGATGGATACCCATAGCTTCAAGCTTCACTTTCTTGGTGATGAGTGTTTCCCTGTCAGGATGGTCTCTGATCTTAGCGTTCAGGTCTTGACAGAACCTGACGTTTGCTGGGGATTGGATCTGAGAGGCCACAGGAATATAGTTGATCATTGCAGCTACTCCAGCCTGATCAATGTCACTCCATCTTTGAAATGCAGGGTTCCCGTAGACATCAATGTAGAATAGCCCTCTTTCAGGCTCTTCAATCACTAGACAGTTCACAAAATTAACACCCTCAGGCAGTTCTCTGTTGCATTCAAGGCCAGGCACTTTGATCTCAGGTTGGAAATCAACTCTTTTCCTTTTGCCAGTGGAAGCTTGTGGTTGAGATCCTTGAGGTGCAGTCAAGGCAGGCTGAATTCTCAGTTGGGCTGGTGCTTCCCTCAGCCTTTCATATCTTTTACTGAGCATTTTCATCAGGTCCTTGACCACCGCATTCTTCTTCTTTTCAATGATTGGACCAAGTTCATCAAGTTCAGTGATCCCAAAGTCACTGAATTTTAAGGGATCATGAACCTCAAAGTGTCTTTTGTCATCTCCCCTGTAAACATTCATAGCCAATGGTTTGGTGTTGGGAATGATTTTGACATCAGTGATTTTTTCAGGAAGCCTTCGGTTGGTGATTGTCCAGTTATATTCTTTAATTCTGCTTTGCCTGAGAGCTTCAGATTTCTTTCTCTTTTCATCATACTGAGCTCTCATTGCAGCCATTTGAGCAGCCTAAGCTTCCATGAACTTCTGTCCTGCCTGACCCTTTTTGAGCTTGCTTGCATCTATTCCCACATTTTCAGCTTCTTCGGCAATCACTTGGGTCAATGCCTCCTTAGTCTTCTTTTCATCCTCAGCTTGTTTCAATTTCCTCTCTTCTTTAGCAAGGTGTTTGGTTAGCTGTTGAGGAGTGAAGAGGT
This sequence comes from Chrysanthemum seticuspe, assembly GCA_019973895.1. Lineage (NCBI taxonomy): Eukaryota > Viridiplantae > Streptophyta > Magnoliopsida > Asterales > Asteraceae > Chrysanthemum > Chrysanthemum seticuspe. The sequence goes on along the minus strand of BPTQ01000004.1, from coordinate 91,109,478 downwards.
ATTCAGTGTCACCGATTTTGTAGGGAATCCTCTCAGGCTCAGTAGTTGTCAGTATGCCTTTGCCCTTGTCCTGTCCTGAGGAGGATGATGCAATTATGGGAGGTGGTGTTGTCATGATTGGTGTTAAGACTGTCAGTGTAGTTGTTGTTGTTGCTTGAGGTGGAAGAGATGAGATTGGTACTGCAGAGACTGGTGCTGATGATGATGATGTTTGAGCTGCTGAGACTGGTGGTGTTTGCTCCCCCTCAGTGTGAAGAGGAGTTTCTTCAGCAGTATTCTCCCCCTCAACTGTTGCCGTAGCGTCAGTGAGGGCAAGAGTTGGAGTAGGTGCTGAGGGGGACTGACCAGCTTGACCTTTGAAGGCCTGATAGATTTCAGTCATCATGGCCTTTATTTCTGAAGTATCTGCTTGAAGACCAGTGACCTTTGCATCCAAGTTTGCATGAGATAACTCCAAGGCAGTCATTCGTGGACCAAGATTCCAAGCCATTGAAGACGAGGCCTGAGTCAAGGTAGCTATGAGTGTTTAGTGAGTCCATGGTGGTCTGAAGAGTCTGAACTGAAGTTTGAAGACCCTGAACATTCGCAGACTTGAGCATCTCTATAAGGTCAGTGAGCCTGGATGAATTCTTTGCATAAGCCTCAGTTGCCTCCAGCACTTTGGCATTGAGCGCTGGGTCTTCTTTGACAGCGTCCCTGATTTCATCAATCGTGACCCCAACTGTCTGAAGATGCTTGAGGAACTTAACCATGTGTTCATCCAGGTTGACAAGATGATGGTACATAAGATCTATGTGCTCATGAACATTTTCGTTGAAGGTGAGCACATCAGATCTAAGGTCAGCGTAACTGGCAGCAGCCTCAGTGTGTTGATCCCAAAATTGTTCAGTAACCCCAGAAAACAGCCTCCTTGAAGCCCTACTGATCCACTTAACCAGTTGTCTTTCAGTGAGTGGATGAACATTGTCAAATCTTTTGAATTCGTCAGAGCTGGAAGATGAGGCTGAGTCATTGTCTTTAGGTAGAAAAGGTGACTCAGTCTGTGCCTGTGGATCAGGCTGAGGCTCTTGTTCAGTTTGAACCTCAGCGTCCACTTCTTCCCCTGCTGATAAGATTTCTTCATCACTTTCAGCAAAGTCATCATCAGATTCTAGCAGCTCAGTAACCTCAGCAACAGTTAACAAGGGAGTGGGAATGGGTTCCATATCAACGGGTGGTATTGATCCCTCTGAGTCTTTGTCCCCCGTGGACCCCTCGGACACTGGTGGGAGTTTCCCAGCGTCTTCTCGGGAGTCAGGATTGGTTTTGGGTTCCGTATCGGCGGGTTGTTTCTTTCCCTCCGAGTCTTTGTCCCCCAGTGACCCCTGAGACACTGGTGGGTATTTCCCAGTGCTTTTAGCAGAGTCAGTGAATGTTGTATCCCTATCAGTGGATTGTTTGTTTTCCCCTGAGTCTTTGGGATCGATCAGTGTGCCCTCAGACAAAGGCTTTGATTTGCTAATGTCATCACCGAGCAAAGTGGAAGGCGCTCCCCTACCAGCGGGTTGTTTGTTTCCCTCTGGATCTTGGGGAGTAGTAGGTGTGACCAAGGGCACTGACTGTGATGTATCAGTGTCCTTCGTTGTCACGGGGGTGGTTGTTGCCTGGTCAGTGGGTGTCTTTTTGGTCTCAGGCCTTTTGTGCCTCTTCGGCGGTGCTCCTGAAGCCTCAGGGCCCTGAGACTTTGGTTTAGTCTTAGTCCCAGTCTGAGACTTCCCCTTTTTCTTTTTAAGAGCAGGGTTTGGAGACACTGATCCCTCCTGGTTGTTTACAGCAACCATATGGGCCGTCAATTCTATAGGTGTGACAAGGGATGGGTCCTTTTGAAAGTTTGAAGGACTCAGGATGCCAGGTAAATTTCCAAATTTTTCATCCTGGGTATAATTGGCACCCAGTAACGATTGTAAAGCACAAGAGACAAACCTAGGATACGAAATATACTTCGTCCTAGTTTTGCTCTGTAGCTTCGTTACAAGATCACTGTAAATGATCTCCCCTATGTCGACAGTGACCCCATTCATCAGGCAGTATGCCATCATCAACTGAATAGAGTTAACCTGTTCAGTGGATGAGTGGTTCCCGCCGAGGACCTGAATCACAAACGTGAAAAGGATCCTCCAAGCCACGGGGAATGAACTTTTAGTGACTGGGGTCCTGTCCAAAAATGTGGGATCCAAAACGATTTGTTTTAACCCATCCTTCACTGTGGAAGGTTCAGGATGGGCGACATAAACTCCTTTGTTGTAATCTAACCCTGTTGAAGTGCAAAAAGTTTTGTAATCCAGGGTATATTGTTGCCCCCCATTAAGACTGAACCTGATGAGATACTCCCTGAGTGGTCTAAGGTTATTCTCATCAGTCGAAGGTGTCGGGTCAAAGGCTTTAGCAGTTGCCCAAAACTCCCTGAGGTAGTTTGGGTACACCACTGAGGGACACTTTACAAAGGCCGTTTTTAGTGGGCAGTTGAATAAAAATTTTACAATGTCTTTATAGGTTGGGACATTTTCAGGGTATTCAAAATTACCTATGACATTGTTTGTTTTGAATTCAACGTTTGATAGATCCCCTACCCACTGAGAAGCAAACTGGAGAGATTGTGTTCTAGCCATATCTTTTAAAGAAGTTTTTAGGGTTTAAAAAAAACGTTTGGCAAGAACAGTTAAAAATGTTTAGATCTCTCTAGTTAGTGATGAAAAACTTTTGTAAATGTTTACAAGAAAGGTTTTCCAAAAGAGGTTTTGAAGCTTTTGATAACACACAATTATTTCTGGATTTGAGAAAAGATTTTGACAGAGTTTAATTGCAGAAATTGATTTGTGTGTGTTGTTTGTGTAGAAGAAGAGGGTATTTATAGAGTGATAAGAGGGGTGTTTTGTGCACAAATGGAAAAACTAAGAGTAGGTTTTTGAAAGACTTTTGAAATTCCCCATTTAATGCTACCACTCCATTACCCGCAGTAAAAATCCCGTTTTTCAAGGGAACAGTTGAGGCGCACAGTAAAAGTGCACCTTTGCAGAGAAAAAATATCAATTTGATATTTCTTGTGAGAGGCAATAAATGCCAAGTGGGATGACAGTAAGACAAAGAGACATATATTCCTTTATTAAATTGGCATAGTTACCAACCTAGGACATTAAAGTAACTGATACTTGGACCATTTAGTTACTCATTCAATGCTCTTTGTCAAGTGTCAGGGATCCTGAATGAGTATTACTCATTCAGTGAGAGGTTTATTTTGGATTTTCAGGGAGGATGAACCATGTCAGAGAACTTACTGAGATTGGTTTTCAAATACTTGACTTTCAATGTCAAGCATTCCCAATTCAGCTTTCAGTCTCCTGAAGGTAGGCTCATCCAAGGGTTTGGTGAAGATATCAGCTAGTTGATATTCAGTAGGGATGAAATGAAGTTCTATGTCTCCTTTCATTATGTGATCCCTGATGAAGTGATATCTGATATCAATGTGTTTGGTTCTTTGGTAGAGGACAGGGTTGTTGGAGATTGCAATTGCACTAGTGTTATCACAGAAGATAGGCACCATTTTGTAACGGATGTCATAGTCACTGAGTTGACTTTTCATCCATAATACATTGGCACAGCATCCTGCTGCAGCTACATATTCAGCTTCAGCTGAGGACATAGCCACTGATTGTTGCTTCTTTGCACTCCAACACACCAGTTTTCCTCCAAGAAATTGACAGGACCCTGAGGTACTTTTTCTGTCCATGTTGCAGCTAGCATAATCAGAATCAGAGTAACCCTTGAGATCAAACCCTGAGCATATTGGATAATATAGTCCAAGGTTTGGGGTTCCTTTCAGGTACCTGAGTATTCTTTTGGCTGCAGTGAGGTGGGATTCTTTGGGATTGGACTGATATCTTGCTATTAAACAGACTGAGAATTGTATGTCTGGTCTAGTAGCGGTTAGATACATCAGTGAGCCAACAATCCCTCTGAAATGAGTTTGATTGACTGATTTGCCAGTGAGATCAGGTCCAAGGTTGTTAGGTGGAACCATTGGTGTCTTCACTGAGGCATAGTCAAATATCTCATATTTCTTCAAGAGATTTCTGGTGTATTTCTCTTGACTGATGGATATACCTTTATCAGTTTGCCTGATTTGAAGTCCAAGAAAGTAAGTGAGTTCCCCCATCATGCTCATTTCAAACTTTTTTGTCATCAGTTTTTCAAACTGTTTGCAAAGTTTGTAGTTTGTTGAGCCAAAGATGATATCATCAACATACACTTGGACTAGTATCACATCCTGTTGGGTTCTATAGACAAACAGTGTGTTGTCTATCTTTCCTCTGACAAACTTGTTTTGTATCAGGAAGGCTGAGAGAGTTTCATACCATGCCCTGGGAGCTTGTTTAAGTCCATAAAGGGCTTTGTCAAGCTTGCAGACATAGTCAGGGAATTCACTATTCTCAAAGCCTGGAGGTTGCTGAACATACACATCTTCCTTGAGATCACCATTTAAGAATGCACTTTTAACATCCATTTGGTAGACCCTGAAGTTCATGTATGTTGCATATGCAAGGAAGATCCTGATGGCTTCCATTCTTGCAACAGGAGCAAATGTCTCATCATAGTCAATGCCTTCTTGTTGACTGTATCCTTTGGCTACAAGTCTGGCTTTGTTTCAGTGCCGTTTTCATCAGTCTTGTTTCTGAAAACCCACTTCATTCCTATGACTACTACATCCTGAGGACATTTGATCAAGGTCATGACCTTATTTTTATCAAACTGTTGCAATTCATCTTGCATAGCCTGAACCCAGCTTGGGTGTTTTAGAGCTTCAGTGACACTTTTGGGTTCAATGTCTGATAGGTAATCAGCATATAGACATTCATTGGCTGAAGCTGCAGTTAGACTAGCAGCCATGTTTCTAGTGAGCATGCCCTCAGTGGGTTCACCAATGATGTTTACAAGCTCAATGTCCTGAGATCTAGTCCACTTACTTTGTGGTCTGGGATCTGAGCTTGAAGATGTCACTGGGAGTTCAGATGTGAGTTCAGGTGCAAGAGCCACAGGATTATTTAGAACATCTGTTGAGATGTCAAGATCAGGTTGAGGATCATGAGTAACAGGTTCCTGATCATTTGGATCATTGTTACTTATCCCAGTAGGGACAGACTGATTGTCAATGAATTCATTGATGGTTGGTTGGGGTAGGTTGTGGGGTAAGACATAATATGAGATGTCAGCATCAGCTTGATATGAGGAATTGAGTTCAGTGTTGTACTCATCAGGAGGATATCTTGATGAGTTGTCAATTCCAATTTCCTCCACTGAGGTGTTGGTGAACCTGATGCTTTCAGTACTTTCATCAAAGGTGACATGAAAGGTTTCCTCAACTTGTTGTCTCCTTGTGTTAAAAACCCTGAAGGCTTTGGAGATCAGTGAGTAGCCTAAAAAGTATCCATCATCAGCTTTTGCATCAAACTTGCCTAGATGATCCTTGTGGTTGTGAATGAACACAGGACATCCAAACACATGAAAATAGCTGATGTCTGGAAGTCTACCTTTGAAGATCTCATATGGGGTTTTATTATGTCTTTTGACAATGATTGACCTGTTTTGAGTGTAACAGGCAGTTTTGACTGCTTCAGTCCAGAAATGTTTTGAGAGGGCTGAGCCATTTAACATAGTTCTAGCAGCCTCAATGAGAGTTCTGTTTTTCCTTTCAGCAACCCCATTTTGTTCAGGGGTATAAGGAGATGAGAAATTTTGAGAAATTCCTTTTTCATCACAGAAACTCTCAAGTTCTTGATTTCTGAACTCAGTGCCATTGTCAGTACGGATTTGTTTGACAGTAATGTCATTCTGGTTTTCAATCTTCCTGATGAATGACATTATTGCATCAGCTGCCTGACTCTTTTTTGAAAGAAAGTATACTCAAGTGTATCTTGAGAATTCATCAACAATGACAAGTGTATACTTCTCATGCTGGATTGATCTGGGACTGACAGGTCCAAAGAGATCCATGTGCAGGAGGTGAAGGCAGCTTTTGATGGAGAAATTTTGTTTGGTTTTGAATGATGCTCTGTGGTGTTTACCCTTTTCACAGGCAGAGCATGGTTTGTCTTTTGCAAAGACCAGTGATGGTAAGCCAAGGACCTTGTTTTGTTTTGCCAAGTTGTTGAGGTTTTTGAAGTTCAAGTGTGAGAGTCTCTTATGCCACAGCCAGTTGATAGTTTCAGTGGCTTTAGCAAAGAGACAAGTTCCATCTTGGGAGAGAGTTGACATGTCAAGCACATAAACATCATCTCTCCTAGGAGCTATCAACACAACTTCCTTGTTGGCATTAAAAATGGTACCTTGTTTATCATTGAATTGTACAATGAATTTTGCATCACATAGTTGACTGACACTGATGAGATTGTATTTGAGACCATTGACATAGGCTATTCTAGAGAAAACTATTCCATTGCAGTTTACTGAACCATAACCTTCAGTGGGACATGATGAGTTATCACCAAATACTACCTTGGGCCCTGGTTCCTTTACATACTTGTGCAGATATTCCTTCACACCAGTCATGCTTCTTGAGCATCCACTGTCTAGATGCCAAATAGGCTCCCTGGCATGTCTCTTCTTCATTGTGATGTTGACCCATTCCCCGTTCCTAGCATGATTCTTCCCAACAGCTAGCTTGTCTTCTTCTGAGAGAGCCATTAGAGCACTGACATGTACCATTTCATCATCCGATGAGATTGGCTCTTCATCCCAGTCAAAGGTTTCAGCAACAAGGCCTTTGTTCTTACCCTGCACATATTGAACAATTTTTGTTGTTTCTGAGGGACTGGCCTCAAGCAATGCAAGCTTAGCTTTTGCTTTCTTATACTTGGCTTCATAATCAATGGTTTTGTTAAGATCAGATTTGTTTTGAACATTTTGATGAGACTGATAGATTTTAGGTTGAAATTTGCTAAAGCCTGAAGACTGATTAGATCCTGATGGTTTGTAAGAGGGTTCAGAAATTGTTTTTGAAAAACAGTCTTTTGCAAAATGGCCTCTTTTACGACACTTGTAGCATTCAGTGTCTTCAGTTGCTTTAGCAGTTGAAAAACCTTTGTTTCTTTTTATAAACCTTCGAGAGTTAGCGAGGAGTGCCCTTTCCTGAAATTCAGCATTCAGGTCACTTAGGTACTCCTCACTTGATCTCTCATCAGGCTCATCATCTGAGTTTTCTTGGAAATCTTGAACTACATTGTTAGAAAAGAAAGCAGTTGATATTGGTGATGATGTAGTGGTCAGGGACTTCTTGACTTCCTGAGACTTCTTCAAGTCAGGGTATCGTCTGTTGATGAGGTTTTCCTCATAGACAAATTTCCCATAAATTTCAGGAAGCTCAAGATTTTGGATATGATTAGCATTCCTGAGTCCCTGAGAGAAATTCAACCATTTCTCAGGGAGACTGTTTACAAAACCAACATTGATTTCATGCTTAGACAAATTTACACCATCATTTGAAAGTTCATTTAAAAGAGTTTTGTATCTGGTGTAAGTTTGAGAGAGAGTTTCCGAGTCCTTAGCCCTGAAGGTGTTATACTCAAGTTTCAGGTCCATTATCCTGTTTTCCTTGGTATCAGATGGTCCTTCATGACTATGAACTAGGTCATCCCAGGTTTGCTTAGCAGTGCTACAGCTTATAACAGACTCCATAATATCGTCAGGAAGACAAGATATTATGATACTTTTGAGTCTTTGGTCCTGGTTGACCACTCTCCTTTCATCCTGGGTCCACTGAGCTTCAGGTTTGGGCAACCCTTCAGCAGTCTTTGGGACAAATGGACCTTCATTTATGCACTTGACATAATAAGGTTCCATCCCAATCAAATAGCAAAGCATTCGCTTTTTCCATTTGTTGAATTTGCGAACTTCAAGTCTAGGGGCAACAGCTGAATAAGCTCCACCCTTTTTATCGACTAGTTGGGGTACATCAATTTCAGCCATTTAGGATCCTAATTTAAAAACTTTTAGAGCGGCCTAAAAACGAGTTTTATAATTAGCCTTGCTCTGATACCACTTGTTGTTCCCCGTTCACTATCGTTTAAAACAGTTCAAGTTTATAAAACAAGTTAAAAGTGAACAATGACTGAAATTAACATAAAGAAAACACACTAAGTAATTTTCAACATCATATTCTTATTAGAAATAATTCAACAAAGAATACGTTACCCAAGTACTTGCGGAATAGTACTTGGGATTGAAATGACAAAGTTGGGTGATTCCTCTCTAAGCTCAGGCTATGTCTGAGCACAACTCTTAGAGCTCACTGAGCTATCTCAGGAACTAAGTTGTATTTGGAGGAGTGAAAAGATGGCTTGCGTGTATGTGTTTTTACAATTCACAAGCTTAACCTTTTCACTCCATCTCTTATGCTATTTATACATGTATGATATTTGACTCTTTCCTAAGTGACAAACTGACATCATACAGAAGACAAAATACAGATGTATTTTGTCTCTGTTTACAAAGACTATTCTAGGTAAGAGACAAGACTACTTTCCTAAATTCAGTGATGACACTGAGCCTGATGTTTTGCCATTCAGGGAAAGTTGACTTTGGTTGATAAAGACTTCGTCTTATCTGATTCAACCTTTCCCGCCTTGTCCCGCTCTTTCTTCAGCCTTTACATTCTTCAGTCTTCTACTTCAGTTTGTCTTCAGTGTAAGAAGTTGGAGAGGAATCTTAGGGATTCAGTGAGTTATTGTCATCACTCACTGAATCCATCATTTTCTTCTTGACTCAGTCTTCACCCTTTAAGTTCCTCCTTACTGAGTGGAGAGACTTCTTCTTTGCCTCTTACTGAGTATCCTGAAGACGACTCACTGAGAGACTATGCACTCAGTGACCTGTTTGTGTTAACGGATTAAATACTTGGGCTATTTTCTATTCAAATCCTAGATTAAGGGGTTTGGGTATTTACTGAACCCAACAACTTTCTAATGTTATAAAAAAATGGCCGTTTCAATTACACATTGATTCAAAATTTTCAATGTAAATTGTCTACAACACAAATCACATTATAACACAATTACTTTCTTGTCAGATTGTTGGTCATAAGGATCTTCTTGAGGTGATCCCTCCTTAGAGACAAAGACTCCATCTACGCGACTCATACATCATGACTCTTACGTTGCGTTTCCGGGTTTTATTTTTGTAAGAAGAGTAAAGAAGTGGGAATAAAACAAAATAAATTCGCATTCCAAAAGTTTATTTCAAGAGAGAAGAGAATAGGGGATAATTTTGGCTAAACTTCTCTCTGTAACTTTTTTCGCAAAAGTAACATAAATTTGATAGAAGTTATTTTAGGAACTTTATAATAAATATAATTACTTAAATGGCCTAATATAAAACATAACTTATATATTTAATAAATAATATAATTGTAAAATCATCAGTTATCTCTTCTTTTCACTTTTAATTTAGAGGAGAATTATTTTACATACTAATTTTTTCTCACATACCACGGGACTCATCTCCACAATCCATTTAAAAAGAAATCAGTGGCTAAGATTAAAAACATTTTATTATTTCACCTATTTTTTTATAATTTAAATATCTCTTAAACCGTTAATCGTTAAGTGAAAATATTTACACCATCGCGACGAGCATTTAATTATCTTTCAACGGGCACTTTGATATACTTTCGAAAAAAGAAAAAAAATCGTTTTTTTCATGTTTTTTTGTAATTTTTTTCGTTTTTTTACGTTACTGAAATTTGCATGAAAAAAAATCATATATGATAAAACACTAAATTGAATATCACATGTGATATTAGTGTTAAATCATATATGATATGTAATATCATATGTGATATTACACTAATATCACATGTGATATTACATATCATATATGATATTACACTAATATCAAATGTGATATTCAAATTAATGTTTTATCATATATGATTTTTTAATGCAAATTTCAGTAACGTAAAAAAACGAAAAAAAAACTTTAAAAAAACGTGAAAAATACGAAAAAAAATAAAAAATTGTCGAAGGTATATAAAAGTGCCTATCTATAGAAAGATAATTAAATGCTCGTCGCAATGATATATTTTTTTTCGCTTAACGATTAACGGTTTGAAAGATATTAATATTTGAAAAAAATGATGAAAGTGGGTCTTTTAAATTGTTTGGATTAATCTCATCCATTAGATCAAATAAAAATGTAGGGTAGAGATTGATCCCTTGGTATATAAATAATCTTTTGTTCTCAAATAATCTTAAATCTTTAATTTAAGAACATGCTATAAATAATAAAATTGCATTCATCTTCTTTTCTTTTCTACCTATTTTTAACTCCTTCTTTTTTTTTTTTTTTTTTTTTTTTCATTTCATTTAAAAAACGTGTGAATAGTGTTATTTTTTTTTTAGGTTCAAAATGAGTTTTTTTTTTTTTTTTTTTTTTTTTTTTAAGCTTAAAATTTACTTTTATAACGGATTACAATAAGATGGCAGGCAAACGTGTGAATAGTGTTAATGTATGTTAACATTACACTTGAAACGGATCCGTTCCAAACTTTTGTCAAATCTAACTTTTTCATCTTCGCCGAAAGCTTCACCGGAACTTAGCTGGAGGCTAGTAGTGTATCAATCTTCTACTCTAAAGCTATGAAATACATCATACTTAAACAATCGAGAAGAACAAGACACTCTAGATGCCATTGATAATGTGTTTAACATTAGTCTAAATGGATTCCAAGTTAAGTCGTTGATGAAGCTCGATCACCGCACTACTAACAGTTGCCGCCACCGAAATTCTCACATCATCTTCACCATTACTGTCTTTTGAAGTTTTGGATTACATAAAGAGAAAATAAAATAAAAATGGTATGTTTGAGAGGAAGAAAGAGAAAGCAAAAAGTAGAGTATACCATAAAATAGCAAAATAGACGTTTTTGTTTTTTGTAAAATATTTTGAAGGCAAGTTGTGATAGTTAGGCCGGGCGCAATGGGTCGGTTGACCCATTGGTCTTCTTCGGTCGCCCCCGCTGCAGCGTTTTGGTCCTCGTCGGTTGGGATTTGGTTTTTTTGAGATTTCGGTCGTATGCCCGACTGATTATCTCAAACTCAAACAACTTTTATAAACTTAATGTGCCTAAAAGGTCGGTCACCACTGGGGGGTAGCCTTACATAAAAGCCACTGACAAATATAATACTTTTTATGTCTTTTATGGTTTTCCTTCTTTCAGTGTGACCGGCCTTCATAACTTTAGATATATTCCGGTCAATCTCTTTATTCAAAAGATATAGTCAAAACATCAAGGGTTTTCGTAAAACTATGTATTAGATAATGCAAAAGACAAAATATAATGTTTGCATTTCAGCACATAAAACCGGATTGAAGATACCAATTGCACCTTACGTAAAAGGCATGACCTGAACTTCCAGACCTGACCTGACGACTCGCAGAACAACACTCAGTACTGAAACACATTTAGTCACAAGAGACTCGGTACTAGACTCACTAAACGGGTTGTAAAAGTGTTCGAAGAACCTTAACTACCTAAAATCTAAGCCATAGCCATGATCGAACATAAAAAACACACAACTGACACAAGAGACTCGAATCCTTGACTCACTAAATGGGTGGTGAAGGGTTTGAAGAACCTTAACTAAATTACTTAAGTACCTACCTCTGAGCCATAGCCATTATCGAACTTAAAAAAACACGAATGGATATGAAAACTGCAAAATAAAAAGACGACCTGCAAAAATGCTACCCATAAATCCAGAAAACGTCTCACACCAACCTGCAGAAATATAAACAACAACACAGCAAACTTTAACGGGACTGATATTTGACGGACTGTTACAGCCGCCGGATGTTCACTGTTGGAAATGCAATTTGCAATGAGAATGTGGAATTTCTTTAGGATTTATTCCAGCGTTTAAAAATTGGTTAATCGGTAAAGATACATGTACTTGATGCCCCGCCCAAGAGAGAGACCCAAGCCCCAGTAGCTCCGCTAAATGGTGAGTCAACATAGATTCTACATCTTGAAACCAAGCTAGTTTTGGAGCAGCTTTAAAATAATGAAACCAACTAGTCTAATGTTTCATGGGTCATACTTCATAAAATAAGGAAGCGAGTATTTTCATGTCTTATGCCTCAAGTAGTTCGTTTGGTTCTCTTCCTATAATTGTACCCCTGCTAGTAAAAAATATAAAGAAATAAAATGAATTCTTAGCACAGTGTGGATGTAGAAACATTCTTGAATTACATATAGACAATAACACGCACAATAATGATTGTCTGATCATTCAGTCTAACAGATCCACTGGTCAAAGAATCAAATACAATTAACGGCAATTACAACATGTATTCGGTAGATAAGTTTTCTACTTAGGAGAGTAAACGCACATGACAAGTCATGACTAATCAATACAACTGAGTACGGAATGCAATATATGTACAAGAAAAGACGCCAACAAATAATTAGCATGCATAATGATGTCTATATCAAATTTGTTAAATAAGATTCTATACCTTGGATCTTTAACAAACATACCCGTTTAGGAGTAAGGTCTTTACATGACTTTTAACAATTGCCCTTCATCATAGCTCTGGCTTCTTTTCTGTTACAGAATTATATCAACAACATTGTTTAACATCATGAGAAGCATGACTTGAGATTGCAAACATCCAAGAAAGGCACTTTATTTAGTCCAAGTATAAATAGAGGGATGTAGGTTAGCCTATATTAAATTATTAATCATCTCCAATCACTAAAGCAGAAAAAGAAAGATATAATGCAAGGGTGTAAAATAGCCCATTATAGCAATTACCGTAATAGATGTAATTCTTCTCAAGTTATTACCAATTGTTATAAAGATATCAAAGAGTGTGGTGATTGGCATTAGCTTTTAGTAAAGTACAAAGAAATGAAAAAAGGAAACCAGCACTGTGCAAGATCGAAAGGAACGGTTCATACACGTCAATTATAAGTTGAAAGACTACCTCTGATACATGAAAGAAAAATATGCTGCTCAAGAAAGGGAGAAAAATATGGCAGCTGACAGATTGGTTCATTTCACAGTCCATGAAAAAAATCGTTTCACATTCCATGAAAAATGCAGAATACAGAGATTAGTGGCTATTCTAGAATCCTTCTTCCTCTACAAAAGACATAGATGTCTCGAATCACAATAATCAATTTACAATGTGAATTTCAGAATTAGTTATGTGGTTTCTAATCATCATCATAAAGTATTGTTTACAGCTTAGACCAAGAATAATTCCTACGAGATTCTTAGAATCATCATTCAGTAAAATACATTAATCTATCCTGTTTACAGCTTAGACTAGATTTTGAACAGCAATTTTGCTATAATAAAACATGGAAAAATCCATTATATTGTTTTGTAATTCTCTATTTTCTCTATTTTCATCTTATCCATAGCATGAAACAGGAGTTTGACACGAATCATATCCTGAGCCCATATTAGATCAGCATACATAAATGCAAACCATTATAACACTTCTAAGAATGGACCTTCTACGTGCGTTCAGTGGTATGATATAGCAGGGTTTTAACCAACACGAAACCACAATTAACTGGGCAGCAAATGAGCTGCCAAAAGACATAGCAGTACACTGATATCATCCGACCACCAGAATAAAGGTAATAAAGTCTAACCAGAGAGCTAGATGAGTATAAAGTAAACCAAACCTTCAAACGAGATGGTGCTACACATGAACAGATCTTAACGCTTCCCGTATTTCATAGATGATTGTCATTTCCTTTCAACCTAATAATCCCTAGTATTATTTCTTAGTACATAGTTATGACCTAGCTAGGTACAACCAAATTTTAGCCAAAAAAGTTTTGACCCAGTCTTGAATACTAGAGTTGTCATTTAAGCAAAAGCTAAAAAAAAGTCACTCAACATAAACACAGATACTCATTATCAATAAACACGAAGTATGCTAATTCTGGATGTCGTTTTCTTCAAGGGTTTTTGAGATTGGTTATTTTCAAGTGCCTATCAGTTTTGAAAAGAATCAGGTACCAACTAGTTTATTTATAAGTGCTTATTCTTTCTAAATTAAACAGATAAACATTAGTTCCATAGAGTGTTTGGGATTGTATATGTACTCTAAAACATTGCAATTGGCAGATAATCACTTAAATAAGCAATCTCAAACATGAAACAAGCAATAGAAAGTAACAACTAGTACAAACACACCAATTCTACCAAAAATTAACTTCCAATGACTACGCAACTCAATACACCAAAAACTAAACAAGGAATCAACATTATACCTGGACTCAACGAGTCCCTAACAGACGACACCGCTCTTTTCTTCATCATCATCCCCCGAATCTTCTCAATCTCGAGCTGAGTCTCCATCAACATCTTCACCCTCCCAAACTCAACTTCCTTAACAAACTCCAACCTCTCTTTTTCCATCTTCACAAACGCGTCCCACTTGGAATTCTCAACCCTCTCATAAACCTCCGCAAACCGTACAAACGCATTCCCCAACTCCTCATCACCCGAACATCCATTTCCACCAAATTCCACTTTCTCACTTACAACAGATACAGACTCGCCTTCCCCTGATAACCCTCCTTTTGACTTCATTAACTTCCCCCCTGCTAATAAGTAATCCATCTTTTTAAAAAAGGGCCATTTCGACTCGATATTTTTACTTTTTTCCAGCTTATATTTCTTTTTAACAGTGTCTAATCTGTTCTTACATTGAATATCGGATCTGGGTGGCTTAGTAAAGTCATCACGAGTGGAGTTAACAGCGTTAGCAACATCTTTCCAATCTGCTTGACGGAGGTTACCTCTGTTAAGCTTTAAGTAACGGTCACCCCATGAGTCTATTAGTGTTTTAGTTGCTGATTCTGTCCAGCATTCGTCTCTACTGTTACGGGTATTCATTGAGTTAAGGGGTTGTTAAAAGAGATAATGGGAAGGGTGAAGTGATGAAGAAAAAAAGATGGCCGTTCATCTGACCGGAGTTTAATGGTCAACGATTATTGGGTTGTTTGGACGGAAAACGGGATACGTGTGGGGGTCCTTCCGTTTCATTTTCACCCTTTGTTAATTGAACCGTAAAATGATCGAGTGATCGAAAGCTGGTTTTAAAAAAAACACCGGTTGAACCGTCGGTTAAACTATGACCCAGTGACTTGACCGAGTCAATTAAAAAACTGATTTTTAAACATTGAGTTAAAGCTAAGCTAATCACTTTTGTTTTACGTGTGTTTTTGCATCTTCTTGGATCAAATTACTTAAAGCCTCTTTGATCAAATTAGTTAAATGGGTGAACCGATGAGGATATGTGTTCATGCTAAAAAGGGAAAGTTGGTCAACTTTTTTTCTATTTACATGGTTTAACTGGTTTTACCGTATTTGTTTTCTAACTTTTTCTTAATCATCTCGAGATGTACACTCAACGATTTTTAAATTTGAGGGGTTGCAATTTGGGTCGGGTTCTGGTTGACGGGTCAGAAACCTCAACCCGAACCTAGACCATTTAAGTCATTGGGTCAGCTATGTTAACCCTAACCTATTTACACATAACCCGAACTTGACCCATTTAACCCGTATTGATACTTGGGTTGACGAGTTAAATAGGTTATATAGGTTGAATAGGTTAAACGGGTTTCGGATTGACTCGTTTTATTTCAAAAATTGGCATATTACAATAGTTAAACAGGTTAAATGGGTTTGTGGATTGACCCGTTTAACCCATTTAACCCGTATAATAAAATATAAATAATTTTTAATTTAAGAAAGAAAAAAAATCTTAAACGGGTTGGCGGGTCGACCCGCTAAATTTATTCCCAACCCTGAACCTAGCCTGTTTAATAAACGGGTTAGATTGGTCAACCCAACCCAAAATCTATTTAGGCTCAACTTGAACCTGTTAATTTTTGTGTCGGTTTCAAGTAGGGTTTCGTGTTGGGTCAAAAATTGACACCCCTACGGATCTGTTTAGACATTCGGGGCACTAAACTACTAAGAGCATGGGGTGTCGTGGGCAACTCACTTCTCTTCATTTGGGTCCCACGTGTGCCACATCACTCCAACACACTCACTTAAAAATACCTTCAATCACAACTAACTCATTTTCTCTTCATTTGGGCCCCACCCACCCTTATTTTATTTCTTTTCTATATTTTCCAAACACAGTTAAATTCATTTCATTTATTTAAAATAAAAATACAACATAAAAAAAATACACTGCGAAATAAAAAAACATACGAAATTTAAACTAATCTTGTTGTTGCTGATGTAGTTGCCAAACATGCTCAATGATATTTCGTTGAAGTCTTGCGTGCGTTGCTTTATCATGCAGTTCTTTGGCATTCTTTCGTTGTATATCGCATCGCTCAATCCATGTCCGTTGTATATTTGCTCGCGGACAAACATAAATATCGTTCATTTCGTGTTAGATATTGGATTTCACAAACACATCAAACCATGATTCTAAGGAGGCGTGCAATATATATTTTAGAGAGAGAAAGTTGAGAGGTTTGGAAACTTAGTGAGAGAAAGTAAAAGTATTATTATGAGCTCCAACCCTCTACCTTGGGAGGTAGAAGGTATTTATAGTATCTTACATAAACGCCACCTACGGGCTGTGGATCAGGCATACAGTGGGTAAAGACCCGTCCGTCCTCCACGGTATTACTTAACTAAATACTACCTAACATTAAAGAACTACGACTAAGAGCTTTCTAATGATTACATATACTTGAGGTGACCGACACTTTAATAACTGGATTTACTAAATCCTAACAATCTTCCCATAAGGGAGGTCACCTCAAATTACATTGACTACAAACAGATTAACATTAAGATTGTTCTTGGATTCTTGTTAAAGTTTTTTGCTCAGTAGCCCGTAGTCTTTGATTCTTCATGTTTTTCATGTTTGGTTAATCTAAGTGGAGGTCTTTAACTGATCCACGTGATAATGAGTTTTGAGCCAGCTTTGAGATCATCAACTACCATAAATCTCTGACTCTTCCTTTGTAGTGTTGAGATCATCAGCTACCACAAATCAATCACGTTTCAATCCTTTTTGGTTTGATATAGATGCTCCCCCTTAACATGTGCATGGAAAATTTGAAATCGTTTGGCACATGTAGGGAGGAGAGCTTGCAAAACACTTATAAAACCATTTATCGAATTATCAATTTAACTCCAATTTAAATCACAAATTCTCCCCCGATCACAATGTTCAAATCATTTGAGATTTGTGATCTCTATAGATTTAAATTGTTTTTGAAAGCTTTTGAAGAGAATTGTGACTTGCTTGTGAAAACATTTAACCGATAAGGATCAAATTTGAGACTTTAAACTCCAACGATGAAACATGCTTGAATATCTTATGAAAACATGACATAAGCCTTGGTCTGAACGAATTGTATGACAAATAACCTTTTGATGTAATTGAAATCATTCTCCCCCTAAATCAATGACATAAGTTGTTGATTGAGAGATAGAGATTTTGACAAATGTCAAGTCCAGATGATTTTCAAAAATTTAGACCGAGTTATTGTTCAAAGCTATTGATTTTCATTAGATAACAAATATTTTTCAGAAGAATTTATAGAAGGAAAAATATTTGTGAGGGAAACATTTGTCTTTTTGGTGACAAACATTTGATTTTAGAATCAGAGCATGAGATTTGAAAAATAAGATAAAGCATGGCTCTGTTCTTTCTTTAAAAACGGGTTATAGACTGAAATGACTATAAACCTTAGGTGGTGTTTGTTTTTTAAGAGGCTCTGAATCTGAATCTGAACCGCACATCTGAATCTGAATCTGAGGCGTAAATGTCTGAATCTGACCGCATCTGAACGGGAAAAAAAACTCATGTTTGAACCGCACATTTGCTTGCTCTACCTAATTTTTTTTGGTCTTTTTTTGTCTCAGCAAGAGGCAACAAGAGGCATTCAGACACCTCTCTCAAGTCTAGACCATTAAGATCTTACTGCCTCTGAACGCGTCTGAACGAGGAAAAAAAAACAAACGGTCTGAACGACCAAAATGTCTGACCGCGTCTGAACGGTTCAGATTAAGAGGCTGTTAAGAGCCTCTTAACGAAAAACAAACACCACCTTAGTTTTACTTTCTCTCAATTTTTTTTAAACGATTTAAGAGCATTCGAACAACATCTAAAGACCCGTGTCACTCTTTGAATGACAACACAAAGTCCGTAGATGTTATCGAATCAAGAAAAATATGACAAAATGACAATATTGTTGGGAATTATACGTTTGAGTTGATAAGACAAAAAGAATGAAACAAGAGGGACTTAATACGACAAGAAGGAAACCTACAAAAAGATGGAAGGACTTGCTTGCAAAAGAAGTTTTATTTATTAGTCCTTTGTAGTATTTTGTAAACCCTAATCCTCTAGTATATAAAGAGGACATAGGTGTAGGTTTTATTATTATGTCTTTCATAATGTAGTCGACTAAAGGTGTGTGTGTGTCCTAGGCGTATAGTCTTGTAAACGCTTAGGTTATTAGTTTAGTTAGTTAGTGTTAGATCAAGTCTTTGATCTTTATTATAGTTAGTTAGTTAGTTAATGGTGATTGAAAAACCTTGTTCAATAACAAAGAATTGATTAGTTTATTCTGTTTTGCATGTTATTAATCTTTGTTATTGATCCCTAGCTGAGCTTATAAATGATCTTATCAATTGGTATCAGATCGGGGAGCTCTTGATATAGGGATCTACAAGGTTTTTCGAAGAAAAGATACAAAATTCGAAGCTGTTAAAAAATTTCGTATCTTTCTGCAGGGATGTTTTCAAACAGCGATAACTTTTTCTTGAACCGTTGGATCGAGCTAAAATTTTTTCTGGTGCATCTAAGTATATCCATATAACTTTTCACCAGAGGGATTGTGAATTGGATCTCGCAATCAAAAGTTATTCAATGTCGAAGTCTGCTGCAAAACTGAAAAAATTCCGTAAGGTTACTACAGCACTGTTTTGAAACGATCATAACTTTTTTGTTAACCGTTGGATCGTAACGAAATTTTTGGTGGACATTGTCTATATGACAATCTAACGTTCCACTGAAGGGATCTTCGATCTGAAATTCCAGTAAAAAGATATAAGGCGTAGAAATTGGCTGCAGAAGGGTTTTTTTCAAAAACGAATTTTAGGGTTTCGAAGCTGCTGTTGTGGATTTGTCATAGAGCTTTATGATTATGTTGCTCGTGTTCTTGAGAGAGATAACATGGTGGATACAAGCCATGTATCGATGTTAACACTGCCAGTCCAAAAGCAAAGTACTGCTTCACGTGTGCATGATGGAGCGTTTTTGGTTTCTATTGGATGATATGTGCATGATATTATTGACCAAATAAATATTGAGTATATGGCATTCACATAAGGGCATGTATACAGAAGTATTAGTGATTTGTTAAAGTTGCATGACAACCGACAAGAGTACATGCTAATATTCATATTAATTGATTATAATATATTGATCATGGGTCGGTTGAATACTGCACATGGGACAATCACCTCATACTAGTTGGTTGATTTACGTACAAGAATGAGGTGTTTTATTCAAGATTTGTTTACTCATGGTGGAAAAAATGTAATATCTTGAGCAGTCCTACATATGATTGACAATTATTATGGTCAAGCGATTTGTGATGTCAATAGCAGGTTGTGGTCGAATTACATGTTGTGACTCATGGTTAAAAGATTAATGTTTATACTTATGGTTAAACGAAAGTACTGCTCTTGGACGAAAGTACTGCTACTGCTTGGATTTGAGTACATACCCACTGTTACGTTTTTTTTTTATATTACACAAAGAATAGCAGCTTTGGGCGTACACATGCATGGTGATTCGAGTTCTCAAGACTAAAGCACGTGTTGGAGTATATGCTAATGTGTCTACTGTATTGAATGGTTTACGTGTGCATGGAAATATTGGTAGCATGGGTATTTGATTATTATTGTTGTGTTATGGAGAAAAATAAAGAAGGTAACATGACTGGTTCATGTTGCTATGTTCATATGGAGATTGGTTTTCGATTTGAGGGGAAGTCGAGCATGATAAGTTTGAAGTTCGGATGGTTTACACACACAAGATACGAGATTGGTTCACACAAACAAGGTTTTTGGAAATTGTTCTTAAAGGTTTTAAAAGGCTCGTTTTTGGTTTTATTGAAGAATTGATTACGAAGAGGATTATTTATCACTTATTTGAAGGTGAAGTGGAATTACTTGGATACGTGTTTTATCATATCTTAAAAGGATAGCTACTTTTAAGGTAACTTTTTCGTGCTTCAATGATTATGACAAAGAACTGACATAACACTTAAAGGAGTGACGTTATTGTGCTCAATGATTATCGTCAAGAGATTGCGGTCTCCCTATACATAGGTATACGTTCAATGTCATCTATAGTGCAAGATATAAAACATAAGTTTGGGATATTTTACTTCTTCATCAAATTCGTTATATTTGGTTTTCTTCACAAGTGATCATTACAAGGAGCTTACAGATTTGAAGAATCATTTGATGTTCATGCACCACTCAAGGGGAAGTGTTTGATTTTTACTACTGTTGATCATTATTACTACTGCTAGTTGGAGTTTTTTACTGTTTTGGATTCATTTTTAGTAAGCATTTTGGTGTTCTTCATGGAGGGCAATTCGAAACATTGGACGACTTAGATTAGAAGTATGATATTGGTTCGTGGTGGTCAAGATCATTATTTGCATACGTTCCCTATTTGGATAATAACAAAAAGGGAAAGAGATGTTTGAGTGGCATGGCATGGATTAAGGGGAAGACAAAGGAAGACATACTTGTTTCATTAATGGTGAGATCCCTGATCTCAATTTCTCTACTTCGTCGAGGGAAGTTCGTTCAAGAATGGTTTTGTCATTATCAACTAGGGGAAGATTGTTGGGAATTATACGTTTGAGTTGATAAGACAAAAAGAATGAAACAAGAGGGACTTAATACGACAAGAAGGAAACCTACAAAACGATGGAAGGACTTGCTTGCAAAAGAAGTTTTATTTATTAGTCCTTTGTAGTATTTTGTAAACCCTAATCCTCTAGTATATAAAGAGGATATAGGTGTAGGTTTTATTATTATGTCTTCCATAATGTATTCGACTAAAGGTGTGTGTGTGTCCTAGGCATATAGTCTTGTAAACGCTTAGGTTATTAGTTTAGTTAGTTAGTGTTAGATCAAGTCTTTGATCTTTATTATAGTTAGTTAGTTAGTTAATGGTGATTGAAAAACCTTGTTCAATAACAAAGAATTGATTAGTTTATTCCGCTATGCATGTTATTAATCTTTGTTATTGATCCCTAGCTGAGCTTATAAACGATCTTATCAAATATTTTTTGAAATTTTTCGAGATTTTCAAATTTTTATGGATTTTTGAAAGTTTTATATTTTTCTATTTGTTTTTGTTGGTTTTCTAATTTTGTATTTTGTTTTTGAGAAAAAAATATGTACAAAGAATAGATGAAGACAAGCCTTTACTCCTCTGCTTCCTCTTGAAGACGTTTGAGTGTCTCAGGTTGAAGACTCTTGAGTCCAAGACGAGGAAGAATGAACTCAAAACGTTCTCGAGGGAGTGCCTTAGTGAAGATGTCTGCTAGCTGATATTCAGTTCTCACAAAGTAAAGTTCTACCACACCTTTTTCCACCTGTTCCCGAATGAAATGATGTCGAATGTCGATGTGCTTTGCTCTTGAATGTTGAACATTGTTGCAGGAGAGAGCAATTGCACTTTTGTTATCACAATACAGAGGAATTTTGTTGAAGTTAAAGCCATAGTCAGATAGTTGGGATCTCATCCATAGGATTTGAGCACAACACGATGACATGGCGATGTATTCAGCCTCTATAAAGGATATCGACGTACACATTTGTTTCTTAGATGACCAGCTTACAAGCTTTTCTCCCAAGAATTGTGCACCACCTGATGTGCTTCGACGTGTATCTTGACACCCTGCATGGTCTGCATCTGCATATGCTGTTAGTGACATATTGGTGTCCTTCGGATACCAAAGTCCCATGTTAATGGTACCTTGGAGATACCGAAAGACCCGTTTAACCGCTTCAAGGTGCTTTTTAGTAGGCTTAGCCTGATATCTAGCACACATGCATACAACGAACAAAATGTCTGGTCTACTTGCTGTGAGGTACATCAGGGATCCAATCATACTACGATATTTTGTTTGATCAACCATGATCCCTGAGTGGTCCTCATCCAGCTTGGTACGCTCCACCATGGGAGTGTCAACGGGGTCACAAGTGTCAAATCCAAATTTCTTTAAAATTTCATTAGCATATTTAGATTGATTGATAAAAATGCCTCCGGGACTTTGTGAAATTTGTAATCCTAAGAAAAATGACATTTGTCCCATCATTGACATTTGAAATTTGGAGCCCATCCCCTTAGAAAAACGGTCACATTCATTGGGGTCAGTCGAGGCAAAAATAATATCATCAACATAGATTTGAACGTGAATTAAGTGTTTGCCTGACTTTCTGATGAACAATGTCGGATCAACTGCTCCTTTGCTGAATCCATTAGATACAAGAAACTTTGATAGTGTGTCATACCATGCTCTTGGAGTTTGCTTTAAACCGTAAAGAGCCTTCTTCAAGCGATAGACATGAGTAGGATGCTCTGGATTCACAAAACCTTCAGGTTGGCTGACGTATACTTCTTCTTTCAGATCTCCATTAAGAAAATCTGTCTTTACATCTATCTGATAGACTACCATATTCTTGCTTGCAATGTTAGCCAGGAAGATTCTGATTGCCTCAATACGTGCAACTGGAGCAAATGATTCTTCAAAGTCAATACCCTCCTCTTGACGGTATCCTTTTGCAACCAATCGAGCCTTGTTCTTTAACACATCACCATGCTCATCAAGTTTTACTTTGAAGATCCACTTTAGAGCAATGATCATTGCACAATCAGGAGCAGGTACTAATTCCCATACATCTAATCGATCAAACTCATGAATTTCTTCTTGCATGGCATTGAACCATCTGTCTTCATTCATGGCAGTTTTAACGTCTTTTGGTTCGATCTTAGATAGTACGGAGTTGAAGAAGCACCATAAGGCGTCAGTTGCAAGTTGTTTACGAGTGGATACTGGACGAGAGAGGTTCCCAATGATGTTGTCCAATGGATGGTCATGTGTCCATTTTCTAAGGTGTTCGTGTGGTTGTTGTTGAGGAACTGAAGTAGCAGAGTTTGGATCTCTTGTGGAAGATGGTTCTGGAGTTGGTTCAGGAGCAAAAATGTTTTCAAATAGAGCATCTTCTGGAGTAGCAAAAGGGTTTTCATCATCTGTAACTGCAGCAACATTTCCATTGTGTACATTCGAAGATTGATGACTTGAGACTGATGAAGAGTGATCTGCAGTAGGCGCTTCATGAGACAGTGACACAGAGATGGATGGATTGAGTGTGTTGTTTGGATTAGGATCAGCTTCTGATGAAATGGTTGAGTGGATATTGTCTTGAGATTCAAAGTATTCATCAAACATTGGATTAATAACTTCTTCAAATCATCTTCCGAATGGGGTACATATGAAAGTGCTGGTGAGGGATTTTGTACAAGAGAAGACCTAATGGGACTACTTAATGAAGATTGAAATGCGGGTCCAGAACTTGATTGTCCTGGAGCCATTTGCCCGGACAGCTCATTGAACGTAACGTGAATAGTTTCCATGATATCTCGAGTTCTTTTGTTATAGATTCGGTAACCCTTCTTGTTTGATGCATAACCCACAAAAATTCCAATGTCTGCTTTAGCTCTTAATTTACCTAAATCTTGACCTTCATTTGTTGGATAGCACAAAGCACCAAACACACGAAGGTAGGAGAGATCAGGTTTTTGTTGATGGACAAGTTCATATGGAGTTTTTCCATGAGTGGTGTGAATGAGAAAACGATTTTGGGTGTAGCAGGCAGTGGCAATGGCTTCTGCCCAAAGAAACATTGGAACCTTTGAATAAATTAGCATAGTTCTTGCAGCTTCAACAAGAGTTCGATTTCGTCTTTCAACTACACCATTTTGTTGAAGAGTGCTTGGAACACTTCTTTGATGACTGATTCCAATGCTTTCATAAAATTGACTTAGGTCTTTGTTAATAAACTCAGTGCCATTGTCTGTTCGAATAATTCTAACAGTCTTGTTAAGTTGAACCTGCAGCTACTTGATAAGTTTGATGATGACATCTGGAGTTTCATCCTTTGTCCCCAAAAACTTAACCCAAGTAAATCAAGAGTAGTCATCAACAACAACTAAAACATAATTCTTCCCATTTATTGTTTGCACTCTCATTGGTCCGCACAAATCCATATGAAGAGTGTGAAGAACCACCATACCTGGGTTCGCAGGTTTGGGTTTGTGAGCATACTTTCTGCTTTTTCCCAGTTGGCATGCTGAACAAAGATGATCTTTTTCATACATTAATCTGGGTAAGCCTCTGACAAGGTCCTTTCTGGAAAGATCATTAATGGTGCCGAAGTTCAAGTGATTGAGACGACGATGCCATAACCATGACTTTGTTTTCGAGGCCTTTGACAACAAGCAGATTGGAGAAGACTTCATCATGTCTTCGATAGACATGGTGTATAGGTTTGAACCCCGTGTTCCTCTTAAAAGTTCCACACCATCAAGTTCTCTAACGAAACAAGTATGTTTTCTGAAGGCTACTTCTAGATCAGAATCACATAATTGACCGATAGAAAATAAGTTATGACCAAGACCTTCAACATAATATACCCTGAAGATTACACTATCACCAACAACATAATCTCCATAACCCATAATTGCACCGAAATGGTCGTTCCCGAATCTAACAGTCCCGATGAATTTACTCACGAAGTTCATGAGCCGCGACCGGTCTCCAGTCATATGCTTGGAACAGCCTGAGTCCAAGTACCACAGAACGATTTGAAGGACATGCAGTTGAACACAGACAAGAATGGATAACTAGATAATTGGGATCCCCATGTAAGAATGGGTTCTATTTGGTTAGTAACAGTGATTGGAACACCCACATCGGAAGTAGAAACAATGGAATCATCAGGGATGAATGCATTGATAGTGAGAGTATTAGACCTATTCAAAGTATGTTCACTTCTTAAAGGAATAGTTCTACCAGTAGACATCCATTTCCTAATGGGAATTGACTTAGCTAATTTAGGGCACATCTCATTAAGACTGAATTTTCGGCCAGTAGGTATCCACTGATAATCTATGTTACTAAACTTCCTTCCTGTGGGTTTCCAATGTTTTCTAACCTTCTTTCTCCACTGCTTTCTAGCCTTCTTAACATGTTTTTTGGCTTTAACAATCTTAACAAGGCATTTAACAGCATTAATCAAATCATTCACACCACATTCATGATTAGTAACAAAAACCAAGCAATCATCATTACATGTTTTGCCAAAAGTAGCAGAATTCGAATTAATTACAGTACGCTTATAGCTAATACTAGAATCAACACGATTCGTTTTATTCAACTCAAACTTAATGTTCCTAGGGTGGTCTTCTACTCTCTTCCATTGCACATTCTTAGCTTGCGAGGTCCTATCTTGCTTTGAATTGCCTGGAGGCTTTGACCCGCTTGCTTTTATGTAACTGATTACTCCTATAGAGGGAATTATGGGAACATTAGTTGGTTGGGCTACCTTTTACATTCCTGAACTAGAAGTGCAGGGATCTGAACTACTTGAAGGCACTTTAGAGTTCACTTTCTTAACACTGGGCATAGAATGGATTGCATTCTTAGGACTAGGCATAGAACAATGCATCACAGCTTTATTTTTCTCACATAAGGATTTAGGGCATGTTGCTCTTAAACATTCTAACAGCTCATGAGATCGTTTGGCCTGAATGCAAGCAAACCTAATTTCACTATCCAGTGGCTTATTTATGAAATCCTCCTCTACAATCTCACGGAGACATTCTAGACTATCCTTAAGGTGAGCGAAATAGTTATGAAACATAAGTTCGTTATTTCTAAGATGAGGAGGAATGTATTTAACAGTCACAGTATATTTAGAGTCTGCAGATGACTTTGATGTAACATTCTCATTAAAGACAAGTGGCATTTTCCCTTTTACCTAACTCCTTAGATTCTCAATTTCCTTTTGTAAAGACGTTATTTTTTCGTTGTTCTTGTCACGAGTGACTTTCATTGAATCATATAACTCTTTAAAGTGTCGTTTAACTTTTTCATTTTCTTCTAGAAAACTCTCATTTTCCTTTTGTAAAGCATTAACCAAGTTTTGAAGATGAAAAGTTTGAGAACACTGAGAATCTAAAGGAGGAGGCAATTGGGAGCCACTCACATTGTTCTTTTCACCCTTTAATTGTGAAATTTGGGCTTTCAACTTTCTGATCGTGTTACAGTGAGCTTGAATCTGTTCGTCACGTTTGTTTATTTCAAAAAGTGTATCAAACTCTGGAACATTTGAGGATGTCTTGATGTTTGAGGTTTTGATATTTTCTTTAAGATGTTGATATTTTAGTTGCAAATCAAAATTTTCAACTTCTAGCTTAGAAAAATGTTTTACCAAATTATTGTGATCATCCTGATCAATTTTATCATTTAGTTATGAGTTTTTGTTTTCAAGCTCAATGACACGATCATGGGAAACTTTCAAAGCAACAGTTAATTCATGAAATTGAGAAGCAATAATAGAATGCTTAGTAACAGTATAAAACACATCTTGAGCCACACAACTTAATACTAAGTTCTCTTTTAGGATATGCAAATTCTTCCTTTCAATTTCATTATATTTGAGTTCCCGTTCATAATCATTGACTTCAACAATCATTGCATCAAATTCCTTTTCCATTTCTTTAATGTCCGAGTTTATCCCCTTTTGAAGACTTTCAAAGTGACCTTTTAATTGTTTAAAGAAAGGCATGACCTCAGTTAAATAACATTATTTAGTTTGCTCAAAACCCCTTTCCCCTTCAGTTATCCCTGTAGGTGTGATTCTCTTCTTACATGTCTTCTCAAAATCAACGAATAGTTGATAAACAACATACAGGCTGATTAAGGTCTTGCTATTTGTGGAAATAGTTCTAGGAACTAAATGCATTGGTGTATTCGGAGGATACACAGTAGCTGCAGGAACTTTCCTAAGGGGAGTGTTTGTTTCAACAAGTACGTTTGCTTTTTGCTTATCCATGTCTTTCTTCCAAAAAATTTGTTCAGGGTTTAACTGAGTTTGAGGCTTAAATCTGTTCAGGGATATCCAATTTCTTTTGTGTACTCATGTGGTTTGATAGTTATGTTTTGCTTTTTACACTCAGGATCTTTTAGCTTCTTATCCATTTTCTCCCTAGAGGCATCTTCTAGTTTTCTATCCTCTTCCATGCTTCCAATACATGATGGTGTTTGCCTAGGCTTAAGGATCTCATTACCATCATATACAATCGGATGGAAAGCTTTAGCCCTTTTACAATACTCGGGATTTGGTTCCTCAACTAGGGGAATACTATGCTTATCGCTTAAGACTCTATGCTTAGTGATCATGTGAGCAGTCTGAATGGTATTCCCTTGTATGTAAAACTTATTTTCAAGTTTGTTTTTCAAAGTTTTTAGATTAGAAAAGTCATTCAAAAGTTTTGATTCCTTAGCATTAAATTCTTGTTTAAGCACTTTAACATTATCTTGAAGCTCTTGCTTTTGCTTAACAGTTTTAGAAAGCTTTTATGGTAAGGAATTTAACTCTTGTTTTAACACTTCTTCTCTAAAATTACTTTTTCTAATAATTGTACGCATTTGGTCATCCATTTCCTGCTCACGGGTAGTTAGCTCAAACTTAGCACGTTGTTCATAAATAGCAACTTGTTCTTTATAGGCATTCAGTTCAGAGATTACAAAATAATCAGGAGCACATGCAGTATATTCATCAAAAACATAGTCATCATTGACTGCAGAAGATGCATCACATGGTATAATCTCACTTTCACTTTGTGTCACATATTGTTCATATGGGACAATATTACTATTTCCCTCATTATCAATATCTGATTCATAAGTTTCAAGAGATTGTACTTCGTTATGTATCTTTTGCTCATCAACTTCATCGTATAGTTGATAACATCAAATAGTCCTGAATATTAAGTTTCAATTTCCTCCGATAATGCTCGTTATTTATATCATTTATATGGATTTACGCTTGTTTTCCATTGTTTTCCACTTTCAGGTAAATTGCGAGCATTGGAGCTAAAGAGACGCGGAAATGGAAACATTACTAAAGATTTATCACAGTATGCTTATTTTGAAGAAGTTACGGCATAACTCGTCTCTCACATTATACCGTAACTATTGCGTAACCCAGAAGTCCAACTTATCAAGAGGTTACGGCGTAACTCTTCCCAAAGGTTACGACGTAACTCCATTAGGTCAAAAGAGGTTCCACGCCGCTGATACTTACGCCGTAACTACTGCATCACTTACGACGTAACCGAGTTTATTGAAGACTACGGCGTAACCACTTATAAGGTTATGCCGTAACTAGCAGATCTAGTGCATTTACGAAGAAATAGAAGGTTACGGCGTAACTCCTCTATTGGTTACGCCGTAACCCAGACCTGGCCTATAATTACCCAACGAATTTCAGCATTTCAAAGCATCCCATTCCACGCACAACACTCTGAGAACGTGGGAAAAATCTCAAGGCAGGTCTAGGGGAGCATACGGAGCTGTTTCCAAGGGAGAAGTCACACCATTACGATAAGCTTTAGCGTTTATTATTTCTTTTACTTTCAATTCATGTATTTCGTACCTTATGAGCGGCTAAGCACCCTTTGGTGCTAGCCTAGTTATGATTCCTTAATTGTTTTGTTTGCGTTTACCTTTACTTCCGTACAATTATTTCTAAGTGTATGCATGCATAGTTCTTTGGTAGTCACCCTTGGTTCGGTAGTTTTAAATGGAGATAGAGGCCAATTGCCTAGGAGATATGACCAACTGACCCTAGGTGAGCGGACTGAGACGGGAAGGGTAAGATATGACCAACTGACGACCCTTTCTACTTGTGCGATTTGACCAACTGATCACCTATCGTTTGGATGAACTTAAGAATTGAGGGGTGTAGTGTCTAAGTTCCTAACGGCCGGGCACTCACTATTTAGAATCTAGCATGTAGCGGTACTTAATGACTCGGCTTAGGGGACCAGGAACAACAGGACTTATGACGGTGCGCCTGATTTCTCCTGTGGTGGCATCTTTGCTGATAGGTTAGGGCGAATTGACCAAATGTTGTCCTCTCGAATTTGACCCCACCTGAAGTAATTGGAAGTAGGTAGACGTAGACATAACTAGCCAGGAGGATTAACTAGGTTAGCACCATTATTCCTCTATTGATTTCCCTTCACACATTTATTTGCTTTTATATTCTGCATTAGTAGTTTAATTAATTAAATACCTATCGAAACCATTTATTATTCTGTGACAATTAGACTTAGTAATAATCCAACACACATAGCTCTTGGGACGACCTCAGCTTTACCATTTACTACACTACACACGACCGGGTACACTGCCCGTTAGTGCATTAGGGTAGACCATAGGTATAGCGAGACACTATAAATATTAAGACCTGGTCAGTAAAACATGCATTAAGTTTTTGGCGCCGCTGCCGGGGAGCTATATTAGGATTGATATTAAGTCTTTCATTTAATTTTTAAACTTTTCTCATGATTATATTTCAATTTTTCAGGTACCATGGAAGTTGTTAACATCGATGACCTCACTCTTGAGGAATACTTGGCGTTGACTAAAGCAGATCAAGGGCCGGGTCTCGTAAGACCGGCAATCGGAGCGGATGTTCGTTTCGAGATTAAAGACCAATTTTTGAGGGAGCTTCGCGCTAACCCTTTTTCAGGAAACAGGGACGAAGACGCATATGAGCACGTTGAAAATGTCCTATACATCGCTAGCCTTTTTAACATTCCGGGCGTGTCTCATGATGCTGTTATGCTTAGGTTGTTCCCTATGACCCTTACTGGAGCAGCCAGAAGATGGATCGAAAGATTGCCTGCCGGGGCAGTTAATACATGGGCGCTACTAAAGAAACACTTTATTCAAAGATATTGCCCGCCATCAAAGATTTCTAATCAACTCTTGGAGATCCATAATTTCAAACAAGAAGACGACAAAACTTTGTATCAAGCTTGGGATAGATACAACGATCTTCTTTATAAGTGTCCTACCAACAATCTAAATAACCAGCAGAAGGTCAATATTTTCTACAAAAGAATAAATGTTACTACAAGGCAGATGCTGTATTATCAAGGACCTATCCCAAACATGACTCCTACCCTTGCCCTTGAGGCCATTCAGAGACTCGCCGATCACTCTCAAAAATGGCATGACGGGGGGTGCAGCCTTAGCCCAAAGACTAAGACGATAAGCATTGCTTCCATTTCCAGCAAATTGGAAAACCTTGGAAGAGATATGAGGGAAATCCGGGAAAGTGTTCGTGCTATTCGTTGCAACAACAATGATGACTGGGATCTGCCCGGAAATTTTCCTATAAATAACATAAAACCCCGAATCAAGAAGGTTAATTATGGAGAAGGGATATCGTTCTATAAAGACCACTCCAAAGCAAGAGCTTCTTCACTCGAAGAATCAATAAAAAATTATCTTTACGAAGATAACAAACGGCAAGCCAACAGAATCGCACTATTCAAAAGATTCCAGGACTCCAGAAATACTCTTCTGGGACAGCAGATGGAGGACAACAAGAAATTAATAGATGATGTTATCCCAAACAATTCATCGGATGATAGTTCCTGTAATGCCATATACTCTAGCAATGGAAAACCTCTCTACACCCCTTTCCGATACGATGAAGAGGAGCCCTCAGAATCACAAATACTAGATGAAGCCTTATGCAATAAGACAAGTTTGCCTGAGGACAAAACACAATCTAATAACAAATCAGGGACTGGAAACAAAGTTAAATTAAATGCCAGATGCTCTGCAGTCATCCTTAATCAAATCCCTCTCAAGGAAAAGGACCCAGGAAGTTTCATTCTCCCTTGCTCTATTAATAATGTACATAATATAAATGCTTTAGCTGATTTATGGGCTAGTATTAGTATTATGCCTTTCTCTATGTGTAAAAGGTTGAATTTAGGACCCATTAAACCCCTTTGCATGACCATTGAAATGGCTGATAGGACAGTTAGCATACCTAGAGGAATTGTTGAGAATGTGCTTATCAAAATTAATAATTTCACTCTCCCTGTTGACTTTGTCATTTTAGACATGGAAGAAGACCTCGACATTCCTTTAATTTTAGGAAGACCCCTTCTAGCTACTGCTCATGCTAAGATTAATGTTTTCGAAAAAATCATCACCTTAAAAATAAACGATAGAAAGCTTACACTAAATATGGATGACATGGGCAAGTGTCACCCAGTCGAATCCGTTTGTGTTATCAAAAAAGAAAAAAACAAAATTACTCCTCCTTCCATCACAAATATGCACTGCGCTTCTAATCATCGTAACATGCAGGATAGAACACAGCGCGACGACACATCGAATAATACGAAGAACGGGTCCAACAAAACATGGCACGAAGTTCAAAAGGTAGATTACAAACACCTCCCCAAGTTAAAATATCATTGGTGCCGGGCCATCCCTATTGACCACGATAAAGGATTTGATCTATGGGCTTCATGCAACCCTTACTCAGAAATCTGTGACGGGGGACAAGACAAGGAAAGGACAAAAAACAACAAATACTTATGGTCTTCAACCAATGACAAGGAGATAACATTCGAAGTTTGGATAAGGATTCATTATGGAAAAGTTAGCAACGATGATTAAAAGAAAATATGGACTGATCCTTGTCTCAACCAAAACAATAATCACAAGTCAACAACAACTGGCCAGAGAGTCGTTGGTCGAAAGCATTGGTGTGAAATGATCAAAACTTCTGATGATGATTCTTAGGCCTCATGTGATCCTTACGAAAACTTCTGTAATGGAGGAAGTAATACAAAACGAGTCGGGACTGACAAATTTCTTTGGACTTCTACAACTGACCATAAACGCACCGAGGTACAATGGACAGGCAAACTAAGATTTAATGACTGGGTAAAAATCAAGTATGGAAGAGTAGATTCATCCACTAAAAACAAAATCTGGAAGGACTGCATAAAAGAAGATAATCCTGAGACTCTTCAAGGTACTGGTGATACAGCAGTTGATAACATGCCTAACATAAGAAAAGATTGCAGTTGCAGGATTGAAGACAATTCTTTTGAACCTAAAGACTATTGCATTAAAGGAACCACTGACAATGAACCACGACACAAGGTATATATGACTAACATTGATGATGAAGAGTATGAACAGAACAGATGCAAATTACTTGGGATCCAATATAGAAAACCTCCTCCTATTGTCACCGAAAGGTTCGTATTCACTAGGTATTCCTTAGGACCAGATGAAAAATTTTGCAAGGTCTCAAAGAAGGGAATCAAGGAATTCCACCGCACAACCCCCAATGTCACCTGGATCCGGAATAACTTAATGAAGGATATTGAAGAAGTAGGGCAAGCTCAAAGGCCCCCATAGGATCCCCACGGCTCTGAGTCTAACTTAAAGACTCGTTAATAAAGAAAAGTGCTCTTTCGGGAGACAACCCGAATTATCCCTTTCTTTTGTTTTTTTTATTTCCTTTCTGTTGGGTTTTATGTTTTCTAACCATTTTTGCAGGAGACAAGAAGTAATTACTGCTGCAGTTGCTGATCTGAACAGAGTTACGGCGTAACTCATCTTGGTGATTAAGCCGTAACCAACATTTTAGCAGCAGAATTCTTGACGCATTACCAATTACGGCGTAATACCATCTCAGTGGTTACGCCATAACTATTCGCTTCACAGCTCATACCAGGTTTTGCCAGTTACGGCGTAACTCTCTCATATGAGTTACGACGTAACTCTCCTTTGTTTTAATTCTTTCATTTTAAAACACAGTAACCTTGTATTAGCTTTTAAATGAATTTTGTGGGTGTGTTCCCTGTAAACCCTCACGAGACTTCACTCATCCACTTGGGACACCAAGTGGTTTAAAAGGCTTGTTGCATTCGCTAAATGCAACCGTGATTCCTACGAAAGTGAGTTAGGTTTGTTTTTCATTTTATTTTTTCTTTTTAGAATTATGCTTGTCGGTATTGTGATTTCAGGGATTGAAGTTTGTTCATGACGCTTAAACGAAGGCACGGTTCTTTCTCGTGGGCATTCTTCCTTTTGGAGCAAATTTCAGGGAAGTTCTCGCTCTAATTCTACCTTTCTCTTCACCTTTATTTTAATGCCTAGTACAAAAGGGACTTTGTACAATTCAAGTGGGGGGACGGGAGTAGAATTATCTCTTGAACTTTATTTCGCCCTCATTTTTCTAGTTTATTTTGAAAAATTATGCCATTTTTAAAATTTTGACATGTTTTTTCCGAAGCTAACTAGATTAGACCTTAGCCGAGCACATACAACCCTTGACATTACATGGTGAGATTAGCCTTATCCGTTTCCAATATTTTACCCCAAATCCACCAAATTATGAGTGTGCCGGTAGCTTGTAAACTTTAGAACTTGGCCTTTGCATCATTTCGAGACCATAGACGAGGTATGTTGAGTTAGCTCGATGTATTTGGACTTTTCAGTTTTAGAAGGCAATATTATAGGATTATCACCCAAACAGCCTACCATTGTGAGTCTATCGATTAGTCACCTCGACTTTTCGACCCCCATGTGAAACCCTTTTGTTGCACTCCCATTTAGTGCAAGATACCCCTAGATACACCCTTCTGAGCCATTCCTTTCATTTTGTCAACCCAATATATTATTTCGTTACACCCTTACACCTTAGCCTACCCTGTAGTCTTTATTTGTAATTGGGAAGTCATCATTTGCCTAAGTTCAAGGTTCGAGTGGAAAGGTTTGGAAATCACGCTTTCACCGACAACATTTATGAAGATCATTGAAGACCCCCCGAATTCCCATTGTTCATCTCAAGTGGGGGGATATTATGTTATTATGTTATGTTGAAAAAAAAAAGAAAAAAGAAAAATGATGATGATTCGAAAAGAAAAAAAAGTTGATTGAGTTATGATATTGTAAAGTGCGATGTTATAAGCACTATAGTATGAGCTTTATTGATTAGTATCGAGGAGGCCACCTCGGTCACATTAGAAGATTGGAGTTGGAGTTATACCAACTGAAGAAGAAAAGGTAGTGTGCCCATCACGACGTCCTCTAATGACGCATCTACCTTGCATTTCATGATCCGGTCTCTAGACTTCTAAGCTTGAACTTTGGGCGGACTGTAAGTGGTGATGACTTAGTTATAGATTTAGACTACCTACTTGTTTTTCATTTACACCAATTATATATCCCATGTCTTATCCTACCCTTTAGTCATGAAGCGTGTCTAGGTGATGCAACGAGCAATCTTTGGTGTCTTGGCCATGGATTTGGTCATGTATCATTGATTTTGTCCACTTCGCCGTGACATGTTAGTAATGACGAGTCACCCCTTAACCTTTGTCGTGTCTACCCATATTGCCTTCGAGAATTGTTTAGCCCTTAACTCTAGTGGTGGAGATTTGTGTAACCGCCAAGCTTATGATAGAATACATGCTATGACTGTGCGATTGAGTGATCACCCCGAAATTGACACTTAGAATAGTTGAGAGATTTTAATGTTTGTTCCCCTTTCGTGAGGTGTTCAACTTTGTTTTATTCTAGCATAAGGGATTTGTAAACTCATATTTTCTAGGTTTTGGGAGATATCTTTTTAGGAATCTATCTAATAAGGTCTACTTGAGGGCAAGTAGAGTTCAAGTGGGGGGATATTTGATAACATCAAATAGTCCTGAATATTAATTGTCAATTTCCCCCAATAATGATCGTTATTTATATCATTTATATGGATTTACGCTTGTTTTCTATTGTTTTCCACTTTCAGGTAAATTGCGAGCATTGGAGCTAAAGAGACGCGGAAATGGAAACATTACTAAAGATTTATCACAGTATGCTTATTTTGAAGAAGTTACGGCGTAACTCGTCTCTCACATTACACCGTAACTATTGCGTGACCCAGAAGTCCAACTTATCAAGAGGTTACGGCGTAACTCTTCCCAAAGGTTACGACGTAACTCCATTAGGTCAAAAGAGGTTCCACGCCGCTGATACTTACGCCGTAACTACTGCATCACTTACGACGTAACCGGGTTTATTGATGACTACGGCGTAACCACTTATAAGGTTACGCCGTAACTAGCAGATCTAGTGCATTTACGAAGAAATAGAAGGTTACGGCGTAACTCCTCTATTGGTTACGCCGTAACCCAGACCTGGCCTATAAATACCCCACGAATTCCAGCATTTCAAAGCATCCCATTCCACACACAACACTCTGAGAACGTGGGAAAAAAGCTCAAGGCAGGTCTAGGGGAGCATACGGAGCTGTTTCCAAGGGAGAAGTCACACCATTACGATAAGCTTTAGCGTTTATTATTTCTTTTACTTTCAATTCATGTATTTTGTACCTTTGAATATTGAATTGATTTGCATGATTAATATGAGCGGCTAAGCACCCTTTGGTGCTAGCCTAGTTATGATTCCTTAATTGTTTTGTTTGCATTTACCTTTACTTCCCTACAATTATTTCTAAGTGTATGCATGCATAGTTCTTTGGTAGTCACCCTTGGTTCGGTAGTTTTGAATGGCGATAGAGGCCAATTGCCTAGGAGATATGACCAACTGACCCTAGGTGAGCGGACAGAGACGGGAAGGGTAAGATATGACCAACTGACGACCCTTTCTACTTGTGCGATTTGACCAACTAATCACCTATCGTTTGGATGAACTTAAAAATTGGGGGGTGTAGTGTCTAAGTTCCTAACGGCCGGGCACTCACTATTTAGAATCTAGCATGTAGCGGTACTTAATGATTCGGCTTAGGGGACCAGGAACAACAGGCATTATGACGGTGCGCCTGATTTCTCCTGTGGTGGCATCTTTGCTGATAGGTTAGGGCGAATTGACCAAATGCTGTCCTCTCGAATTTGACCCCACCTGAAGTAATTGGAAGTAGGTAGATGTAGACATAACTAGCCAGGAGGATTAACTAGGTTAGCACCACTATTCCTCTATTGATTTCTCTTCACACATTTATTTGCTTTTATATTCTGCATTAGTAGTTTAATTAATTAAATACCTATCGAAACTATTTATTATTCTGTGACAATTAGACTTAGTAATAATCCAACACACATAGCTCTTGGGACGACCTCAGCTTTACCATTTACTACACTACACACGACCGGGTACACTGCCCGTTAGTGCATTAGGGTAGACCATAGGTATAGCGAGACACTATAAATATTAAGACCTGGTCAGTAAAACCTGCATTAATAGTTTTAATACCTCTGAAATGATTGAATCTTTGGATGGACCAGCCTGTTGTAACATCCCGCCTACTCAGACCACAATATTGTCCGCTTTGCCCGCAGGCTCACGGCTTTGTTTTTGTGGCCTCATTTGAAGACTTCCCGGCAGGTCACCCAAGCCAGTACTACTCTCACATGAGCACGCTTAACTGCCAGTTCCTAAGAACTCCACTCGCAGTAGACCATAAAACGCGTTGTGTCATTTAAGGCGAATGTTATCTTATGAGCCCAGCATCTCTCGAGGCCACAGCCGATGTGGGATTTGACTAGGGTATTACACCTGTCGTGGTGACGAGACTTTTGCATCACAGTCAGCTACTTGAAAGGCATTTTGATGATTGTGACCTATTTCCTGAATTGGCTGCTCATCCATATCTGCATCATAGGTTTTGGCATTTCCCTCAGCAAGAAACAATAACTCTTCTTCTTCCAAAATCGCACCACTGCCTTGAGCTTGCACCAGCAGCATCTTGTCCCTGAAATACTCTGCATTTTGAGGGCGTTTTGGAGATGTGCAGTTCCTTGCAATGTGTCCATCACCACCACAATTGTAGCACTTGATTGGCTTTGCTTGTCCTTGATTTGCATTCCTTCCACGATTCTGATTAGCCACATACCCTCCACCAACTCCACCTCTTCCCTGTTCATACTGCCTTCCTTGAACTGGTTGCACCATAACCTTTCCATCTTTGACAATAGCATGATTGTGAAGATTGGATGCAGTTCTGATTTCATTGTTAGTGTGAAGACTGTTAGTATGCGGAGTAAGGGTCAAGTTTTGTTTAACCATAAGAGCCAGTTGATTGATGAAGTGTTCCATGACTGCATCAGCATCACGTTGCTTGAACCTTGGATCGGGAATGAGTTTGTGATTACTGTTTCCAGTAGGTATGACTTGTGAAGCTTTGGTAGTAATCCCTACATTGGTGTAGAATGTTGTTGAATCATTTGATGAGCTTGCTTCTCCCTGATCAGATTTGAACTTTTCAAGAATCATTCGTTCAAACATAGCATGCTTCTCATTCTGCAGTAGGAAGGCATACAGTTGCTCATAGTTGGTGTTCTTTAATCCTTTGGTTAGCTTCACAGAGGTGACAAATTTGTGCCATTCAGGATTTATGTTGTTCACAAACTTTGAGTTCAGCTGAATATTTGGCATAGTCATTTTGATATTCCTCATGTCATTCACAAGCTTGTGGAACCTCACATAATATTCATTGACACTTTCTCCTGGTTTCATCTTAAAGTGCTCAAATTCATCATACAGTTGTGATTCTCTGTCTTCCTTAGTCAATTCAGAACCTGAGAGAAGCATCTTGACATTATCCCAAACCGCCTTGGCTTCAGTGTTGTGATTGATAAGCTTGTAGATATCTTTTGGAAGACCCTGAAGTATAATGTTCGAAGCCCTGATATCAGCATCGTATCTCTTTTTCTCCTTATCACTGAGCTCATCATACGTCTTTGGTCTGTCAAAACCTAAGATAACTGTACCATCAGCAGCAGTTTCAAGAACATCTCTGGTGGTCTCAATTTGATAAGGTCCTTCGTCAATTGACTTAAGAATGTTAACCCCATTCTCCTTTCCCAAGCAATATAACCTAATTCGTTGAGCCCAAGAGTCATAATTAGTTCTGTCAAGCATAGGTGGACGAGTATCGGATCCAACAGCTTGAACGTCTTCAGCAACAGTAGAGATGATAGTGGGTACGTTGGTCGACATGATTACAAATTCTACGGGATTTTAAAACTCTTTAATTAAACCGGGAAATAAGTTCTTTCACGGGATTTTACTAAATCAAGAGAAAACCGTAAAACGTAATACAAATAAAAACACCAAATCGCTCAAGAAGACAAATCGCTCAAAGGAACAACTCTCTCAATGGAACAAATCTCTTAATGGAACAAATCGCTCAAGTGAGACAAGTCGCTTAACTGATCAACTCGCTTCAATAAGCAAGTCGCATAACCCAACAAACCTCTTAAACTGACAAATCGCTTGAAGAGACAAATAAGACAAATCGCTTAAACTGACAACTCGCTTAAATAAGCAAGTCGCTGAAACGATGACAAATCGCTTCTCCAAACAAGTCGCACAAGTACAGCCACTACCCGGACAAATCGCTTAAATAAGTGATTTGTTATTGACACAAATCGCTGCCAAACCTAGACAAATCGCTTGACTGAATATTATACCGTGACACAAATCGCTAACATGCAAACCACACAAACGCCACTTTAAATTCCAAAAACAATCCAACCACAGTGATTCAAGCCTTCCAAATCAAAACCTAAGCACTTATGATGATTCTAAACACAAAAGTACAACCAAAATCCAAACTTTAACACAAGAAATGGTCCAAATGATGCAAAAACCACTCAACTTTTTCAAACCCAAAAACCATGCAAAACCACTAGAAATCCAAGAGTATGTAAGAGAGATGATCAAACCATGGCTCTTGATACCAATTGTTAGATATTGGATTTCACAAACACATCAAACCATGATTCTAAGGAGGCGTACAATATATATTTTAGAGAGAGAAAGTTGAGAGGTTTGGGAACTTAGTGAGAGAAAGTAAAAGTATTATTATGAGCTCCAACCCTCTACCTTGGGAGGTAGAGGGTATTTATAGTATCTTACATAAACGCCACCTACGGGCTGTGGATCAGGCATACAGTGGGTAAAGACCCGTCCGTCCTCCACGGTATTACTTAACTAAATACTACCTAACATTAAATAACTACGACTACGAGCTTTCTAATGATTACATATACTTGAGGTGACCGACACTTTAAAAACTGGATTTACTAAATCCTAACATTTCGGATATCGCAAACTTTTGATCTTTCAAAATCATGTTATGCAATATGATGCACGTGTACATGACTCTTCTTAGCTTGTTGATAGTCCAAGCACGCGTCGGTTGGCTTATAATATGCCAACGTCCTTGGAGGACCCCGAAAGCTCTTTCAACGTCTTTGCGAGCACTTTCTTGTTTTTGTTTAAACAAGGCATTTTTCTCCGAATATACAGTCGAGAATGATTTGACAAAAGATGACCAAGTTGGGTGAATCCCGTCAGCTAGGTAATACCCGTGTTCAAATGTTGCACCGTTTACTTGAAACGGAACCTTGGGGGCAATGTCATCAAGAAGGTCGTCGAATAACGGCGAATTATTCAAAACAGTTAAATCATTATTCGCACCCGCTACCCCAAAAAATGCATGCCAAATCCATAAATCGTATGATGCAACGGCTTCAAGCATAATAGTTGGATATTTTTTTATCACCTCTATGAAATTGCCCTTGCCACTCAACGGGACAGTTTTTCCATTCCCAGTGCATACAATCAATGCTCCCAAGCATTCCCGGAAACACATGGACCGTGTTATGTGCGTTATATAAATTTTGAATGTCACTCAAATTAGGCTTTCTTAAAAACTCGGGCATAAACAATTCAATTACACACATAGTAAAAAAATCTAGACAACCGCGTGCCATGTGTGACCCCATTTGCAAATATTCATCAAATGCATCAGGTGCGGTGCCGTAGGCCAATTGGCGTACGGCGGATGTGCATTTTATAATTACACTCATACTCATTACACCCCCAGCATCGGGTCGGACTCTAAAAAAAATCAAAATGTGGTGGAAGGGGATCAACAGTTTGAATATGATTTTCAATACCTTGTACTATTTCTAAGAATAGTTCACGGCTCATACGAAATCGACGCCTAAAATAGTACTCCGGATATTTTGGACAATCAGAAAATAGTCGGATATAAGACGTTTTTCAGCAACTTCACGGTCACGGTAGATGTAATTACGGGTGCGTGAACTTTCAGCTTCATGTTCTGGCAACGATTGCCCATAACCTGCAACTTTCAGAATCATCTTGATATCTTGTAAATCATCAAGATCGGAATCCGAATTTGAACCACTCATGTTTTTTTTGCTTAAGATGTAAAGATTTGAAAGAGTAGTGTGTGAATGATTTGAAAGAAAAGAGTGTGAATGATTTTATAAAAATGAGGTATTATTTATTAGAGCGTGGGTAAAGTGTTTTTTTTTTTTTTTTTTTTTTTTTTCTTTTTTTTTTAAATCAAACCGTTAACATGCAACGGATATATTCGAATTTTGTTTGTCATTTTCCTCGTCGTTGCACTGGCGAAACCACAAGTGGCGAACCAACATGGTGTCGTGGCGAGGAGCAAAACAAAGTGGCGAGTAGCCACGTAAGAAACGACGAGGAGCAAAATACACCACACCCCATGCTCTAATTGAACTTAAGTTTTAGATGTCTCTTATAATATATGAATTTGAAGGATTATTGATGATTTCTAAAATCCGCACCTTTCTACATGCATTTTTGAAAGAATTCCCTTGGGTCTCTATAAAGTAGAAAGAAAAGCCCGGGTGAAAGCACAAATTATGAAAACTATTTTCTCGATACAGTTCAATATTTACTGAATTCGAAAATCTTCTCTAGTGTTATTATTGTATTGCTACAAATGAAGAGTAATGTGCTAAAATTGACTTTCAGCAAGAGCTTCTTTTCTCAAATTTATTTTATCAGATTAGATGTAAGGATGACAAACTCATTATCGTCACCTTATCTTCAAGTTAGCATTCACAACCTTCATCCCACCACAAACATTAAGAATTTTGGTTCGGTCAAGTCTGTGACGAAATCATCTTCAAAACTTGTTGATGAAGCGTGAAGAGGAGAAAGCGTAATGGTTGATAACGCGTGGAGGACGTATGAAGGATTGGTCCATGACACCTAGTTTTAGAATTTAGGGTTTAATATTGACAGAGCAATTTGAAATATAAATTTCACTTTGATCTTTTGATGTTTTACTAACCTCCTGTTTAATAGGTTTCGGCTTCAATTACATCATTTAAGAGGTGTTTGTTTAAGCTTATATACGGCTTATTAGCTTATATATGTTCGTCTTATATAATATAAGCCACAATTTTGTGGGTTATGCTATATAAGCCGAACACATATAAGCTAATAAGCCCGTATATAAGCTTAAATAAACACCCCTTTATGAGAGTGTGAACAAAGAGTTTGTCCGAAAAAAAGTACATAAACAAAGAGTTGCTTAAACACTTGATCAATCAATGAGTTGGCACTTTGGCACATGTCATGTTTTCTATATATCTCAACAAGGGATGAGGATTAAATGAACATGAGAGGTAATGTTGTGCTTGTGGTAATTGTACATTGCTATTAGTGCAAAACATTTATTTTATTTTACTTCAAGTGTACAATTACCACAAGCACAACATTACCTCTCATGTTCATTTAAATGAACATGAGAGGATTCTTATCCCTCAACAAGACATAAAAACTTCCAACATTAACATACACAAGCGCTTGTATCACTACTCTTTAGTCTTGACATTGTCCTCTTACAAATACCCGAAAACTAAATATACAGATACTAGATAGAAAGTCATAAAAGATCATGTGTTGACATTGTTACACAAGACACTAACATTATGTTGCACCTGTTCGAGATGTCTAGGGCGTCAAATAATGTACATTGTGTCATCTAATAATCAATCTACAGCACCATAATTATCTATTGTGTGACAAAACTGAGCTTGGATGGAACTCAACAAGATTTTGTAAACGGCCTAAAGGATGGTTTACGCAATCTTCAGCACCATGGTTAAACATAACAGCCTTAGCCGGCTTATGGGCTTATTTGACTTTGAAAAATCCGATAAGCTCACTTATAATTAATGAAGCTTATGACCTTATCAACTTCACCTAAAGTGAGCTTATTGGCTTTTCCAAAATCAAATAAGCCCATAAGCCGGCTAAATAAGCGAATCCAAACGCCCTATTAATCCAAAACATCAAATCTTATTTCCAGTTCCAACAATTTGATCATAAATCTTTTTCACAATCTCGTCCATAACCAAATCCCTCTTCACCATCTCCTCCAACACATTTTTCGCCTCATCAATTTGTTTCTTCGCCACCAAACGAACAGCCAACAATCCGAAATTATGCGAATCCAATTTCTTATCTTTGCCTTCAAAACTCATAACAAACTTAACCGCCTGCATATAAAACCCCAGCTTCACCAT
This sequence comes from Chrysanthemum seticuspe, assembly GCA_019973895.1. Classification (NCBI taxonomy): domain Eukaryota; kingdom Viridiplantae; phylum Streptophyta; class Magnoliopsida; order Asterales; family Asteraceae; genus Chrysanthemum; species Chrysanthemum seticuspe. The sequence continues at coordinate 91,066,836 of BPTQ01000004.1, read as the reverse complement.
ACCCCCAATAACATGCGCATACGTTGCGTAAATTGGCTCAACTCCACCCTCCACCATCTTCCTCATTATCACTATCGCCCCACCCATCTTCCCTGCTTTACACGCGCCCAACACCAGCGCGTCGTATGTACGCGCGTCCGCTTTCAAACCTTCCTCAGCCATTTTCTTCAGCACATCAACACACGGTGTCAAATTTCCATTAACCGCGTAAGCTGTCAAGAAAAAATTATAACACGTGACGTCACGCGCTATGTTTTTCGACTTCATAATATCCACCACGCGCCACGCGCGCTCAAAATCCTTACGGCGCGTGAGGGCACTTATGATCGGGTGAAAAGTTGTCACATCGGCGCCGGACTCTTCCGCAGCCAATTCCGCCGTGGTCAACGCTTGGTCAACGAGGTTAAACTTACACAAACACGAAACCAACGACTCATACGATTTCTTACGAGTGTTGCCGTTCAAATCTGATATAGTCTTCTGAAGGTCGTTAATGGCAGTTAAATCAGTTGAAATGAATTTGAATGTGTTGCTAGTAGTGAAGAAGCCTTTAGTGTAACGTTGAGTGAGGAGGTTGCTGACGGTGGTGAAGTCTTTGTTTTTACCGGCTGTGGTGATTAGGTCGTCGTATTCGGCGGAGGATGATGGTTCAGGGAGGGTGACGGAGGTGATTGAACGGTGGATTGTGGTGATTAGTGATGATGGTTTTAGGGTTTTACGGAGGGTGAACATGGCTGGTGGTGAGGGTTTTTGGGAATGTGAGGCTTGGTGCGTTTATGGGCTAAGATTGGTTTATAGTAATGGGCAAGAATTAAGCCCATCTTCTTCTTATAATAGAGGAATATTTTATATTTTATAAGATATTTTATTTATTTGGTAATAATTGAATTAATGATGTTTTTAAAAAATATTATTTTTAATTAAAAGGAATCGCTAACAACAATTTTTAAGATTGTGGTTAATAAAATATATTTTGTTACATTGTTAAGAATAAATAATTATGATTGGTCGACAATTCTAAAACCGGTGGGGATAATCTCAAAAAATATGATAGTACAACAAATAATTAATTGTGATTTGATAATTCAAGTTCTTACAAGTTCTGTATTAAGTTTGTAGAGGCCCGATGCTAAATTACCAAAATGAGGCCCTCGAAACAAAAGTTCAACAATCTTTTAAACGGATACAAATTTTCCTGTGCAAAAATACAAAAATAAGGCTCTCAAAACAAAAAAAGTTCAAATATATTTTTAACGGATACAATTAGAACTAATTATGTAAACAACGCCATTCTCCTAGCCTTTTTTTTATGCAACTTCTTTAATCAAATATTTGTAGTCAATTATGTTCAACATGTCTTGCTCAATTGATATCATTGATAGTCAGTTAAGCCTTTCCTGCGACATTATAGAACGTAAACAAGTTTTTATCAACTTCAATTTAGAAAAGCTTCTTTTAGCTGAAGCAACGGTGACGAAAATAGTTAATAATATTCTATAAGCAATAGTTGTTTTAGGAAAACAATCCAATTGTTTAATAGATTGTAAAATACCAACATGTCTCATTTTTTCTTTAGACATCGAGTGAGCTAGCAATTTCAACTCCACATATGAGTCGATTCCATCAATATCACACACCTAGTCGTGCTTTAGTGTAGCCTCAAGACGTAAGAAACAATATTTTAAATCCTTATCTTCTAATGACCGCAATTTGTCAAAAGTAAACAAAAAGCCAAAAGTTTTTGCATACTCTTGATATTGCTCAAACCTATTATTAAGTGAAACAATTCCTTGATTAACAACACATAAAAAATAGTTTGTCTTAAAAGATTCTACAAAAGATTGTGGAGTGCTAGACGGTGCATCATTTTGATTCTCATCAAAATGTATCTTTCTTATAATTTCATGCTTCCGAACAAAGACCGGATCTATATTCATTTCTATAGCTATTTCTTTAGCACTCTCTAATGCCTTATAAAATCCAAATTCTTTGTAAGTTTTAAATAAAGAAACTAAATATTCCATCTTTTTTATTGCATCATCAATTACCATATTTTTTGATTGCAACTATTTTGAAATCACATTGACTACAGATAATATATCATACCAAATGACTATTGCAACAAAAAACTCACATTTACTAAGCTCATTTTCTGCTAATGATTTAGATGTACTTTGTATTAAACAATCATTGTCACTTTCAGACACTGGAAGTATAGCTTTAACACTTTCAACATGACTCTCCCAACGAGTAGCTGATGAAGATTTAACAGTTAGTCCTTTTACATTCGCTTTCAAAATAGCTCATCTTTTAGTAGAATTTGCAAAGATGGTATAAATTTTCTGTATGGTACCAAAAAAAATTCTTAGCTTTAGGACATGTTTTGGCCATGTCACATAATGCTAAGTTAAGGCTATGATTGCCTCAAGGAGTATAAAATGCTCTAGAATTGACATTCCACACTTGTTTCATGTTCTTTTAGTCGTATATTAACATGTTACCAATCACAAAATCCTTCACTTACTAATAGCCCTCTTGGATTTCCTTTTCTTAATAAATTACAACAAAGACAAAATACTTTGTCAAGCACTTTAGAATAGACAAGCCAACTCCTATCACACTTTTATCCATTTGGTAAAACTCTAGTAAATAATGAAGCACAAAATCGTCTCTAATATTTATCTTTGGGGCCTTTTTAAAAGACATGTCTCTTTTGGGACCATTTATTAATAAGAGTTCTTTCAATTTAGAATCAACGTTATTCCAATTTCTTGGATCGTATATATCAAGCATATCACCATCTATATGCTCATCATCATCATCTATATGCTCATCACCACTAATCTCACAATTATCACGTTCACATTAGAACCACTCTTTCCGGCATCCACGCCTTCATCGTTTATATGGCCATCACCACTAACCTCACCATAATTAGTCTCAACATAAGTATTTTGGTTATCATTGTTCATATTTTGTTTATCATAATCATTATTCAAGTTTTGTTTGTTATCAGCAGTTTGTCCTTTTGGAAAATATTTATGAATGTTACCTTTTTAGGATAATTTTAGTTCTTCGAATATATTTTTTTTCGCTTTCAAATTTTCTAATTCTTGAAGACACAATTCATATAAATGAAAACAACAAACCATAAATGTATCGATAGATGCAATGCAATAAGTAAGATAGCAAGAAACTTACCAAGTATAAGTTTGAGGATGAGAAATAAAACAACAACGCCGGATTAGTGAATCATGCAACAAATCGGCTCTGGCGGACTTCTAAAATAAAGCGAACAAAAGTGATAATGTTAGGAATTAGAAATTCCAGGTATTAAAGAGTCGGTCACCTCAAGTATATGTAATCGTTAGAAAGCTCGTAGTCGTAGTTATTTTAAGTAGTACTTAGTTAAGTAACACCGTGGAGGACGGACGGGTCTTTACCCACTGTATGCCTGATCCACAGCCCGTTGTGTGGCGTTTTATTGTAAGACTATAAATACTCTCTACCTTCCAAGGTAGAGAGTTGGAGCTCATAATAATATCTTTCACTTTCTCTCACTAAGTTCCCTAAACCTCTAACTTTCTCTCTCTAGAATTCCACTTATACGCCCACTTTGTGTTATGGTTTGATGTGTAAGTGAAAACCAATATATTATAATTGGTATCAAGAGCCATGGTTAGATCATATCTTGCACATCTTTGGATTTCTAGTGGTTTTTAGGTGGTTTTTGAGTTTGAAAAGTTTAGTGGTTTGTGCATCATTTGGTTGATTTCTTGTGTTAAAGCTTGGATTTTGTTAGTACTTTTATGTTTAGAATCATCACAAGTGTTTAGGTTTTCATTTGGTAAGCTTGAATCATCTTGGTTGGGTTGTTTTTGGATTGAAAAGTGATGTTTGTGATGTTTTCTTGCTAGCGACTTGACCTACGGATTTCTTTCTTGCTAGCGACTTGCTTTACATTTTTGTAGCGAGTTGCAGTTTGTGGAGTTAGCGACTTAGGCCTAGCGACTAACAGTACAAGTAGTGGATGCTCCACTACGGGTAGCGACTTGGTGTTAGCGACTTGGTAAGTAGCGAGTTGCTATTTAGCGACTTGATTCCTTAGCGACTTGTATCTTAGTGAATTGTTGCCAAAATTTTGCTAGCGACTAGAGGCTTAGCGAGTTGCTATTTAGCGACTTGTCTTTTGTTTAGCGACTTGAGACTTTAGCGACTTGGTGGAATAGCGTATTAGAAGATAGCGACTTGGTGCATAATTTTCTAGCGACTTGGGTGATTTCTTTACGGTTTTCTCTTGATTTAGTAAAATCCCGTGAAAGAATCTATTTCCCGGTTTAATCATAGAGTTATAAAATCCCGTTTAATTTGTCACCATGTCTACCAACGTTTCTACAATCATCTCCACTGTTGCCGAGGATGTTCAAGCAGCTGGTTCAGATACTCGTCCACCCATGCTTGACAGAACTGACTACGATTCTTGGGCTCAACGAATCAGATTGTACTGTCTTGGAAAGGAAAATGGTGTCAACATTCTCAAATCCATTGATGAAGGACCGTATCGGGTTGAGACGACTAGAGATGTACTTGATACTGCTGAAGATGGAACTCTGATTTACGGAATGGACAAACCAAAGATGTATGATGAGCTTGATGATAAGGAGAAAAAGAGATTCGATGTTGATATCAGGGCTTCTAACATTGTTCTTCAAGGTCTTCCTAAAGACATCTACAAGCTGATCAATCACAACACCGAAGCAAAGGCAGTATGGGATAATGTCAAGATGCTTCTCTCAGGTTCTGAATTAACTATGGAAGACAGAGAATCACAACTCTATGACGAATTTGAATACTTCAAGATGAAACCAGATGAGAGTGTCTATGAGTACTATGTGAGATTTCATAAGCTGGTGAATGATATGAGGAACATCAGAATGATTATGCCTAACATTCAGCTGAACTCAAAATTTGTGAACAACATGAATCCCGAATGGCACAAGTTTGTCACCTCTGTGAAGCTCACTAAAGGATTGAAGAATACAAACTATGAGCAACTCTATGCCTTCCTCCTTCAGAATGAGAGACATGCTATGTTTGAAAAAATGATTCTTAATCAGTTCAAAACCAACCAGGGAGAGACAAGCTCATCTAATGACTCAACTGCCTTCTACTCAAACATCGGAATCACAACCAAAGCCTCACAAGTCATACCCATGGGTAATGGTAATCACAAACTCATTCCTGATCCTATGTTCAAACAAGCTGATGCTGATGCACACGTGGGTAACATCATTAATCAACTAGCTCTTCTGATTAGTCAAAACATGAATTCTCTCCCACAAACCAACAACAACCTCAGAATAGCATCTAACCCACACAATCAAGCTACTGTTAAAGATGGGAGGATCATGGTGCAACCAGTTCAGGAAAGACAGTATGATCAGGGAAGAGGTGGAACTGGTAGAGGTTATGTTGGTAATCAGAATCGAGGAAGGAATGGTAATCAAGGTCAAGCTAAGCCAATCAAATGTTATAACTGTGGTGGTGAGGGACACATTGCAAGGAACTGCACATCTCCAAAACGTCCACAGAATGCTGATTACTTCAGAGATAAGATGCTGCTTGTACAAGCTCAGGATAATGGTGCTGCTTTGGATGAAGAGGAATTGTTGTTTCTTGCTGAGGGCAATGCCAAGACCTATGATGCAGATGTGGATGAGCAGCCTATTCAGGAGATAGGTCACAATCATCAGAATGCCTTTCAAGTCGCTGATTGTGATGCATACGACTCTGATGTGGATGATGGACCTACTGCACACACAATTTTTATGGCTAGCATGTCTCCAATGGTTTCTTCCAAGGTCTCATCTTCACCACAAGCTGGCCCATCCAAAGACAAACTCATCTCAGAGGTATTAAAACTATACGATGATGCTGATGTGCAAAAGATGCATGACAAAGTACTATCAACTGAAACTATTGAATCAAATATTGAAAATATGGGTAATATCAATGTTGTCCCATATGATCAATATGTGAAACAAAGTGAAAGTGAAGTTGTACCAAGTGATGCATCGTCTGCAGTCAACAATGACTATGTTTTTGATGAATACACTGCATGTGCCCCTGATGATTCTGTAATTTCTGAACTAAATGCCTATAAAGAACGTGTTGCTATTTATGAACAACGTGCAAAATTTGAGTTGACCACTCGTGAGCAGGAAATGGATGACCAAGTGCGTACAATCATTAGAAAAAGTAATTTTAGAGAAGAAGTATTAAAACAAGAGTTAAATTCCTTGCAAGAAAAGCTTTCTAAAACTGCTAAACAAAAACAAAAACTTCAAGAAAATGTGAAAATGCTTAAGCAAGAATTTAATGCAAAGGAATCAAAACTCTTGAAAGATTTTCCTAATCTGAAAACATTGAAAAACAAACTTGAAAACAAGTTGTACATACAAGGGAACACCATTCAGACTGCTCACATGATCACTAAGCATAGAGTTCTAAGCGATAAGCATAGTGTTCCCATTATAGATAAACCCAACCCTGAGTACGGGAAGATTGCAAAAGCAGCTCAAAATGTGATCTATGATGGCAATGAGATTCTTAAACCTAGACAAAAACCTAGTTGCTTTGAGTGCACAGAGGAAGATAAGAAATTAGATGAAATCACTAGGGAGAAGATGAATAAGAAACTAAATGATCCTAAATGCAAAGAGAAGAAAGTAATTATCACTCCCCATGACTACAAAAAGGAGAATTGGATCTCCTTGAACATGTTTAAGCCTCAAACATTGTTGACTCCTGAACAAGTGTTCTGGAAAATGGACTTAGATAAGCAGAAAGCAGAAAATATTGTTGAAACAAACCCTCCCCTTAGGAAAATGCCTAAAGCAACTGTGTATCCTCCCAATACACCAATGCATCTAGTTCCTAGAACGATTGCTACTAAAAGCAAGATCTTAATCAGTCAATATGTTATTTTTCAACTATTTGTTGATTTTGAGAAAACTTGTAAGAAAAGGATCACACCCACTGGGATTACTGAAGGGGAAAGGGGTTTTGAACAAACAAAAGAATGCTATTTAACTGAGGTCATGCCTTTCTTTAAACTTCTAAAAGATCACTTTGAGAGTCTTAAAAAGGGGATTGAAACTGACATTAAGGGAATGGAAAAGGAATTTGATGCAATGATAGTTGAAGTTAGTGACTATGAGCGAGCACTAAAATATAATGAGATTGAGAGGAAGAGCTTGCATACACTAAATGAGAACCTGATTTCTGAATGTATTGCTCAAGATGTGTTTTTCACTGCTACAAATTGTTCCATTAATGCTTCCCAATTTCATGAATTATCTGTTGCCCTGAAAGTCTCCCATGATCGTGTCATTGAGCTTGAAAAAACTAATTCTAAACTAAACGAGAAAATTGAACTGGATGATCACGACAATTTGGTTAAACATTTTTCTAAACTAGAAGTTGAGCACTTTAATTTACAACTAAAATATCAACATCTTAAAGAAAATGTCAAAACTTCAAATATCAAGACATCCTCAGATGCTCCAGAGTTTGATGCAGTTTTTCAAATTAACAAACGTGATGAACAGATTCAAGCTCATTGCAACACGATCAGAAAGTTGAAAGCCCAAATCTCTCAATTAAAGGGTCAAACGAACAATATGACAGGCTCCCAAATGCCTCCTCCTTCAGATTCTCAGAATTCTCAAACGTTTCATCTTCAAAACCTAGTAAATGCATTACAAAAAGAAAACGAAAGTTTTCTAAAAGAAAATGAAAAGGTTAAACGTCATTTCAATGAGTTATTTGAATCAATAAAGGTCACTCGTAACAAAAATAACAAACAAATAGGTTCATTGCAAAAGGAAATTGAGAATCTGAAGAGTCAGGTAAAAGGGAAAATGCCAATGACCAATGGGGAGAATGGTGTATCAAAGGTTCACCCTTGTAATAAATATGCTTTGTCTGTGAAATATGTCCCTCCTCATCTCAGGAACAACAAACTTGCTGTTCAAACATACTTCTCATCCCTTAAGGATTGCCTAGAATGTCTACGTGAGATTGTTGAAGAGGATAAGTTAGAGAAACCTCATGATAATGCAATTGGACATGCATGCTTATATGCCAAACGATCTCAAGAAATCCTAGAATGCTTGATCACAATATGCCCAAAGTCCTTAGGTGAGAGAGTTAATCCTTTGATTCCATGTTCGATGCCTAATGCCAAGTATGGTATTCATTCGATGCCCAATGTTTTGAATGTGAACCTTAGTGTGCCTTTAAGTAGTTCAGATTCCAGATTTGTCAATGCTAAGAAAGAGAACTCAAGTGTGCCTTCTAGGAGTACAAATCCCAGCACTTCTAGTTTTAAGAAAGTGAACCTTAGTGTGCATGCATGTAGTTCAGATCCCAGCACATCTAAACAGGTGATGCAAAGAGTAGTAAAACCAACTAATGTTCCCATTCCCTCTACAAGAGTAATCAGTGACATTAAAGGGAGCAGGTCAAAGTCTCAAGACAATACAAGGAATGATAGGACCTCGCAAGCTAAGAATGTGCACTGGAAAAGAGTAGAAGAACAATCTAGGAACTTTAAGTTTGAACCGAATAAAACGAATCGTGTTGATTCTAGTATTAGCCATAGGCGTACTGTAATTAATTCGAATTCTGATACTATTTGCAAACCTTGTATTGATGTCTGCTTGAATTCTGTTTCTAATCATGAATGTGGTGTTAATGTTTTGCCTAATGATGTTAATTGTCCAGTTAATATTGTTAATGCTAAAATTCATGCTAAGAAGGCTAAAAGGCAAAAACGAAAGAAAGTTAGAAAACAGTGGAAACCCACAGGAAGAACATTTAGTAAGATAGGTTATTATTGGATACCTGTTGGTCATAAGACTAATCAGACAATGCCCACTAGAAAATGGATGCCTACTGGTAGAACTATTCCCTTAAGAAGTGAGCACACTGTGAACAGGGCTAATCTAGACACTAGTACTGCATCTATTCACAATGATTCCATTGCCTTAATTTCTGATATGAATACTTCTATTTCTGATGTGGGTGTTCCAACCATTGTTACTAACCAAATGGAACCCATTCTTGCATGGGGATCCCAATTATCCAGTTATCCATTCTTGTCTGTGTTCAACTGCAGATCGTTCAAATCGTTCTGTGGTACCTAGACTCAGGCTGTTCCAAGCATATGACTGGCGACCGGTCACGGCTCATGAACTTCGTGAGAAAATTCATCAGGACAGTTAGATTCGGGAATGATCATTTCGGTGCTATTATGGGTTATGGAGACTATGTTGTTGGCAAAAGTGTTATCTCCAGGGTTTACTATGTAGAAGGTCTTGGTCACAACTTGTTCTCTGTTGGTCAATTCTGCGATTCTGATCTAGAAGTAGCCTTCAGAAAACATACCTGCTTCATTAGAGAACTTGATGGTAAGGAACTTTTAAGAGGTTCACGTGGTTCAAATCTATACACCATCTCTATCGAAGATATGATGAAGTCTTCTCCAATTTGCTTGCTGTCAAAGGCCTTTAAAACGAAGTCATGGTTATGGCATCGTCGTCTCAATCACTTGAACTTCGGTACCATCAATGATCTCTCCAGAAAGGACTTAGTTGTAGGTTTACCTAGAATCAAGTATGAAAAGGATCATCTTTGTTCAGCATGTCAATTGGGAAAAAGCAAGAAGTATGCCCATAAACCCAAACCTACTAACTCTGTCACAGAAGTTCTTCATATGATTCATATGGATTTATGTGGACCAATGAGGGTGCAGAATATCTTTGGGAAGAAATATGTGTTAGTTGTGGTTGATGATTACTCTAGATTCACCTGGGTCAAGTTCTTAAGGACAAAGGATGAAACTCCTGATATCATCATCAAACTCATCAAACAGCTGCAGGTTCGACTTAACAAAATAGTCAGAATAATCCGAACAGACAATGGAACTGAATTTGTCAACAAACAACTCAGTGAATTTTATGAAAGCGTTGGAATCAGCCATCAAAGAAGTGTTCCACGAACTCCTCAACAGAACGGTGTAGTTGAAAGACGAAATCGAACTCTTGTAGAAGCCGCTAGAACAATGCTGATTTACTCAAAGGTTCCAATGTTTCTCTGGGCTGAAGCTATTGCCACTGCATGCTACACACAAAATCGTTCCCTGATTCACACTGTTCATGGAAAAACTCCATATGAACTTGTCCACAACAGAAAACCTAATCTCTCTTTCCTTCGTGTGTTTGGTGCATTGTGTTATCCAACTAATGAGGGACAAGACTTAGGCAAACTTAGAGCTAAAGCAGACATTGGAGTATTTGTAGGGTATGCAACAAACAAAAAGGGATACCGAATCTACAACAAAAGAACCCGAAATATCATGGAAACAATTCACGTTAGGTTTGATGAGCTGACCGGTCAAATGGCTCCTGGACAATTCAGTTCAGGACCCGTACTTCAAAACAGTCCCATTGGTTCATCCCTTGTTCCAAACTCTTCTCAAGAAACTCCATATGTACCTCCATCTGAAGATGATTTAAAGAAATTGTTTGATCCTATGTTTGATGAACTTTATGACCCAAGTACTAATGAGGTGTCGATTCCTACAACAGAGGCTGCTCATATTCCTGTGAATGAAGTCAATCCATCAGTCTCAATATCTTTAAGTCAAGATGCACCTGCTGCTGATCCTTCAGTCTCATCAACAAATCATCATTCTTCAAATGTACATAATGGAACTGTTTCTGGCATCAATGATGAAGTTAATCCCTTTGCTACCCCTGAAGATGCTCCATTTGAAAACATATTTGCTCCTGAATCATCATCAGAACCATCTTCTTCAGGAGACATCGACTCTGCTACCTCAGTCCCTCAACAACTGCCACATGAACACCTTAGAAAATGGACTCACGATCATCCACTAGACAACATCATTGGAAATCCCTCTCGTCCTGTATCAACACAGAAACAACTTGCAACCGATGCCTTATGGTGGTTCTTCAACTCCGTACTATCTAAGATCGAACCAAAAGATGTTAAAACCGCCATGAATGAAGATAGCTGGTTCAATGCCATGCAAGATGAAATTCATGAGTCGACTTGATGTATGGGAGTTAGTACCTGCTCCAGACTGTGCTATGATTATTGCTCTTAAATGGATCTTCAAAGTGAAACTTGATGAGCATGGTGATGTGTTGAAGAACATGGCTCGATTAGTTGCTAAAGGATACCGTCAGGAGGAGGGTATTGACTTTGAAGAATCTTTTGCTCCAGTTGCTCGAATCGAGGCAATCAGAATCTTTTTGGCTAATTCTGCTAGTAAGAACATGGTAGTCTATCAGATGGATGTAAAGACGGCATTTCTGAACGGAGATCTTAAAGAAGTCGTCTACGTCAGCCAACCTGAAGGATTTGTGAATCAAGAGCATCCTACTCACGTTTATCGTTTGAAGAAGGCTCTTTACGGTTTAAAGCAAGCTCCAATGGCATGGTATGATACACTGTCAAAGTTTCTTCTATCTACCGGATTTAGCAAAGGAGCAGTTGATCCAACATTGTTCACTAGGAAGTCAGGCAAACATTTAATTCATGTTCAAATTTATGTTGATGATATTATTTTTGCCTCGACAGACCCAATGGAATGTGATCGTTTTTCAAATGAAATGAGTTCAAAATTTCAAATGTCAATGATGGGACAAATGTCATTTTTCTTGGGATTACAAATTTCGCAAAGTCCCGGAGGCATTTTCATAAACCAATCTAAATATGCAACTGAGATCTTAAAGAAATTTGGATTTGATTCAAGTGACCCTGTTGACACTCCCATGATTGATCGAACCAAACTAGATGAGGACCACTCAGGGATCATGATTGACCAAACAAAATATCGTAGTATGATTGGATCCCTGATGTACCTCACAGCTAGTAGACCAGACATCTTGTTCGCTGTTTGCATGTGTGCTAGATACCAGGCTAAGCCTACTAAAAAGCACCTTGAAGCGGTTAAACGGGTCTTTCGGTATCTCCAAGGAACCATCAATATGGGTCTTTGGTACCCGAAGGACACCGGTATGTCACTAACAGCCTATGCAGATGCTGATCATGCAGGGTGTCAAGATACTCGTCGAAGTACATCTGGAGGTGCTCAGTTTTTGGATGATAAGCTTGTGAGCTGGTCTTCAAAGAAGCAAATAAGTACTTCTATTTCCTCTACAGAGGCTGAATACATAGCCATGTCATCTTGTTGTGCTCAAATCTTATGGATGAGATCTCAATTATCTGACTATGGCTTTGAATTCAACAAAATCCCTATGTACTATGATAATAAAAGTGCTATTGCTCTCTCATGCAACAACGTTCAACACTCAAGAGCAAAGCATATCGACATTCGACATCATTTCATCAGGGAACAAGTGGAAAAAGGTGTGGTGGAACTCTATTTTGTGAGGTCTGAACACCAGTTAGCAGACATCTTCACCAAAGCTCTTCCAAGAGAACGTTTTGAGTTCATTATTCCACGACTAGGATTGAAAAGCCTTCAACCTAAAACACTCAAACGTCTTCAGGAGGAAGACGAGGAGTAAAGGTCTATGCTCATCTATCTCTTGTAAATATCTCTTCAAAAAGCAAATAGAAAATTATAAAACTTTCAAAAATCCATAAAAAAAAAAAAAAAAAATCTTGAAAAATTCCAAAAATATTGTCTTTTTGTCATGTTTTCCTCGGTTCGACAATATCTACGGTCTTTGTGTTGTCATTCAAAGAATGACACGGGACTTTAGATGTTGTTCGAATTCTTTAAAAAAAAAAAAAAAAATCAAAAATTAAAAAAAATGAGAGAAAGAGAAACAATGGCTTATTGTCATTTCAGGCAGTAGCCCGCTTTTCAAAGAAAGAACAGAGCCATACTTTATCATGTTTTCAAAATTCCATGCTCTGATTCTATAAACATTTATCTGCTGAAAACTAATTGCTTTGAAAAATAACTCAAGTCTCTATTTTTGATAATCATCTGGACTTATTTGTCACAATATCAATCTCTCAATCAACAACCTATGTCATTGATTGAGGGGGAGAATGATTTCAATAAAATTAAAAAGTTATTTGGCATTAAATTGTTTTCAAAAGATATACATGCATGTTTTATCAATGGAGTTTAAAGTCTTAAAATTCTATCCTTATCAGTTAAAACCTTTCATAATCAAGTCACAATTCTCCTTAAAAGCTTTCAAAATCAATTTAAATCTATAAGAGATCACAAATCTCAAATGATTTGATAATTGTGATAGGGGGAGAATGTGTTATTTAAATTGGATTTAAACTGATAATTCGGTAAATGGTTTTATAAGGATGTACATGCTTTCCTTCCCACATGTGACAAACGATTTCAAATTTTCCATGCACATGTTGAGGGGGAGCATCTATCTTAAACCTATGATTTGAAACGTGATCACTTATCTCAATGTGCAGGTTCCCTCTAGTATGTGCAAAACTCTTTTCAAATCTCGAGGCACATATTGAGGGGGAGCAAAATTATGAATATCTCATCCTTCCCCAAAATGCTTTATCTACTTGTCTTGATTAGGGAAGTGATTTTGATATCTTTTAGAAAATGGTAATCAAAGAAGTTAATTCTTTCTCTTGCCTCCATGTGCAAAACGATTTCAAATATTTGATGCACATGTTGAGGGGGAGTTCTCGTTCTAAAAATATCAAAAACAATTCAGGTACAAAATGCTTTGATATTATATCACAAGTATCTGGATTGATTTTCAAATGGTTTTCAATTGGTTCAAATGGCAGATGAACAATACCAAATAGACCGACCAACTTTACTTTATGTACGGTGATATAAGGATGATAAGGTTAGGTATGTGTTCCCATGATCCGCCAGAACCGGAAGGATCTACCCAGGGACTATCCACTAGTTAGTGTAGAGTTCTTAGGTATGATGATAAAAGGAGAAAAATGAGATATGGGAAGAGTGCGGACTGATACTGAGCTAGTACTGGAATAAACCCAACAAGGTTCTAGCTATGAAGTCTCGGTAAGCACTGAAGGGGTTGATAAATTAAAAAGAATTGAATGAGAAAAGGGTGAAAACAAATAGCCCTCCATTTATTCAACCTTAGGGCAGAAACCGGGTACAATTCATATGCTACTGATGGTAACATTGGTATTGAAGACAAGACGTCATGGACCCAGTGACGCTCTACACCTCAACTTTCCAAACCACTCAAGTTCCTCTTAAAAGGACTTGTTTCATTCTCACGGGGAACCGACATTATCTATCGACTTTCTCTTAGAGATTGTTGATATTGAAGAAGGAGACCTTCTCCCTAGTCTCCGGCACAGGAACCAAATATGCACATATTGAGTCTAGAGCCACGAGATCATCTATAAATCTCATTAGGACACTTTCAATGAAGACTCTCTGTTTCACACAATGTGGAAAGAGAGATTATATCTTGAGTCCTACGCATTATCCTTGTGGTATTGCCAGAACATCTGAGTGATATGCAAACATACTCACAATGAAGATGGAAAGCCTTCTGGAGCCAACATCAAACAAGCTCCTGGTGGGTGGCATGTGAGATCTATTATATAGATCAACCATGTGACAACTGAACAGAAACAATGGGGCGATTCAATCTCTTGAATCAATCCTGGTTCAGGTTATGGATTGACGGATACCTTTGAAAAACCGGTCTTTGTACTTAAAAACTCTTTTCTTTAGCACGTCGACCGTGTACTAATTTTTCAAATCAAAAGGTGTTTTTATGATTGACAATTGATTTTCAATAAAACCTTCGTTGTATTGCAAAAACAATTTCTATTGATCAATACACGATTGTTTTTCAAATATCTTTTCATCAATCAGTGAATTTCTATTCGCTGGTTCACTCACTTCGTGTTGTCTTCTTTGAGACGTTCCGGTTTGAGAACAGCTTGAGCAGCTGCGAAACCCTGTCAAGGAAATTCTTCGGAATTTTACCTGATCACAGGCAGTACTTGTACTGATCAACGGGGAACCGTGGGCCGTGTACCTCAATTCAACGAAAGTGATCAAAGACACTTTCATGCGATTTATTGCTAACTGTTGTATGCAAGTACGTCCTACGTTTGCAGCTGATCAGAATGAAGCGGTCAATCCATAGCCGCATGCTCACTTAACACATTCATCTCAAAAGAAATCATGATTAGTGCATCAATGACTCTGATATTTTCACTCCATGCTTCTGCTACGCTGCTGCCAATATCATGAATCAACGAAAGCTTCCGCTACTCTGATGAGAAGATATCATGATCCAGAATGTGAGCATGTCGGTCCGAATGTCACAACATCACATAATACCAACACCACAATGAATGTCTCAGAGATTTTTGTTAGCTGATGATCTCAAAAGCTGGCTCAAAATTATTATCATGTGGATCAGTAAAAGACCTCCACTTTGATTAACCAAACATGCAATGAGAAGAATCAATGACTACGAGCTTCGGAGCAAAGTACTACATCAAGAATGCAAGAACAATTGTTAATGTAATATCTGTTTGTATTCAATGTAATTTTAGTATATGTTTAAGGTGACCTCCCTTAGGGGGAGATTGTTAGGAATTAGAAATTCCAGGTATTAAAGAGTCGGTCACCTCAAGTATATGTAATCGTTAGAAAGCTCGTAGTCGTAGTTATTTTAAGTAGTACTTAGTTAAGTAACACCGTGGAGGACGGACGGGTCTTTACCCACTGTATGTCTGATCCACAGCCCGTTGTGTGGCGTTTTATTGTAAGACTATAAATACTCTCTACCTTCCAAGGTAGAGAGTTGGAGCTCATAATAATATCTTTCACTTTCTCTCACTAAGTTCCCTAAACCTCTAACTTTCTCTCTCTAGAATTCCACTTATACGCCCACTTTGTGTTATGGTTTGATGTGTAAGTGAAAACCAATATATTACAGATAAGATTTGACGTCGTCGACAAATTAAAGTCTAAAAGTTGTATATCACATTACAATATCAGTTCTCTTTAATTTTGTTTATCAGTTAAATCACAATATTCATCAATAAAAAATATTGTTTATCGTATATTTTGGTCATTAATACAAGTGTTGTTCATCAAAAAAATTATATTGTTCATCAGTTTATCAGTTTTCCAAAAAAAATCATAGTGTTCATCAGTTGTTGATGCAGGTTTTACTGACCAGGTTTTAATATTTATAAAGTCTCGTTATACCTATGGTCTACCCTAATGCTCTAAAGGGCAGTGTACCCGGTCGCGTGTAGTTTAGTATTCGGTAAAGCCGAGGTCGTCCCAAGAGCTATGTGTGTTGGATTATTACTAAGTCTAAGTGTCATAGATTTAATAATGGTTTCGATAAGGAATTAATTATTTAACTACTAAAGCAAATAAAGGCATATAAAAGGTAAATGGTAAATCAATAGAGGAGAGTGGTGCTAACCTAGTTAATCCTCCTAGCTAGTTATGTCTACGTCTACTTACTTTCAATTATTTCAGGTGGGGTCAAAGTCGAGAGGACAACATTTGGTCAATTCATCAGCAAAGATGCCACCACAGGAGAAGTCAGGTGTCCCCTCATAAGTCATGTTGTTCCTGGTCACCTAAGCCAAGTCATTAAGTATCGCTACATGCTAGATTTATAATAGTGAGTGCCCGGGCGTTAGCAACTTAAACACTCACCCCCTAATTCTTAAGTTCATCCAAATGGTAGGTGATCAGTTGGTCAAATCGCACAAGTAGAAAGGGTCGTCAGTTGGTCATATCTTACCCTTCCCGTCTCAGTCCGCTCATCTAGGGTCTGTTGGTCATATCTCCTAGGCAATTGGCCTCTACCGCCATTCAAAACTACCGAAACAAGGGTAGCTACCAATAAACTATGCATGCATACACTTAGAAATAATTGTACGAAAGTAATATAAATGCAAACAAAACAATTAAGGAATCAAAACTAGGCCAGCACCAAGAGGTGCTTAGCCGCTCATATTAACCATACAAATCAATTCAATATTCAAAGGTACGAAATACATGAATCAAAAGTAAAGAAATGATAAAATGCTAATGCTTATCGTGGGTGAGTGATTTCTCCCTTAGAGACAGCTCCGTATGCTCCTCTAGACCTGCCTTTAGCTTTTTCCCACGTTCTTTGGTTGTTGTGTGTGGAATGGGATGATTAGAAATGCTAGAATTCGTGGGGTATTTATAGGCCAGATCTGGGTTACGGAGTAACAAATATAAGAGTTACACCGTAACCATCAATTCCTTCGTATTTTGCACTAGATCTGCTAGTTACGGCGTAACTTTATTAGTGGTTACGCCGTAGTCTTCAATATACTTGGTTACGTCGTAGTTGATGAAATAGTTACGGCGTAGTTATCAGCGGCGTGGAACCTCATTTGACCTAATATAGTTACGTCGTAGCCTTTGGGAAGAGTTACGCCGTAACCTTCTGATGAGTTGGTTTTCTGAGTCACACTTTAGTTACGGCATAATGTGAGAGACGAGTTACGCCGTAACTTCTTCAAAGTCAGCATACTATGATAAATCTTTTGATATTTCTCCAGTTCCGCGTCTCTTTAGCTCCAATGCTCGTAATTTACCTGAAAGGGGAAAACAATGGAAAACAAGTGTAAATCCATATAAATGATATAAATTACAAGCATTATCGGGGAAAATTGACACTTAATATTCAGGACTATTTGATGTTATCAAATATCCCCCCACTTGAACTCTACTTGCCCTCAAGTAGACCTTATTAGAAAGATTCCTAAAAAGATATCTCCTAAAATCTGGAAAATATAAGTTTATAAATCCCTTATGCTAGAATAAAACAAAGCCGAACACCTCACGACATGGGAACGAAACACTCAAATCTCTCAACTATTCTAAGTGTCAATTTCGGGGTGATCACTCAATCGCACAGTCATAGCATGTATTCTATCATAAGCTTGCCGGTAACACAAATCTCCACCACTAGAGTTAAGGGTTAAACAATTCTCGAAGGAAATATGGGTAGACACGACAAAGGTTAAGGGGTGACTCGTCATTACTAACATGTCACGGCGAAGTGGACAAAATCAATGATACATGACCAAATCCATGGCCAAGACACCAAAGATTGCTCGCTGCATCACCTAGACACACTTCATGACTAAAATGGTAGGATAAGACATGGGAGATATAAATGGTGTAAAATAAAAAACAAGCAGGTAGTCTAAATCTATAACCAAGTCATCACCACTTACCGTCCGCCCAAAGTTCAAGTTTTAAAGTCAAGAAACCGAATCATGAAATACTAGGTAGATGTGTCATTAGAGGACGTCGTGATGTGCACACTACCTTTTCTCCAACTGTTGGCATAATTACCAACTCCAATCTTCAGATGTGATCGAGGTGGCCTCCTCGGTACTAAATCTATAAAGCTCATAACATAGTGCTTATAACATCGCACTTTACAATAACATAACAACTTTTTTTTTTTTTTTTTTTTTTTTTTTTTTTTTTTTTTTTTTAACATAACAATGATAGCTAAACATAATATCCCCCCACTTGAGATGAACAATGGGAATTTGGGGGGTCTTTAATGATCTTCAGGAATATGTCGTCAATGCAAGCGTGATTTTCGAACCTTTCCACTTGAACCTTGAACTTAGGCAAATGATGACTTCCCAATCACAAATAAAGACTACAGGGTAGGCTAAGGTGTATAGGTGTATCGAAACAATATATATGGTTAACAAAATGAAAGGCATGGCTCAGATGGGTGTATCCAGGGGTATCTTGCACTAAAGGTGAGTGCAACAAAAGGGTTTCACATGGGGGTCGAGAAGTCGAGGTGACTAATCAATAGACACACAATGGTAGGTGATGTGCTACGAGTGGTGTAAGTTTTAAAAATTTATAAACACGATTTAACCGTCTAATCTATTAACACATACGAGCAAGTATACTCATCCGTGATAGCAAAGTTTGGTAAGTCGAGATCGTCCCAAGGGATTTTGTGTTTGAAACTGTTTTTGTATGAAAAGATTCCAACAAGAAAGCTTGTCAAGGCTTCCTCAAATAGTTATGTTATAGTGAAATTCAATAATAAGAAATATATATACTTGTGTGTAGTCTATAGTCAATCATAAATAGTATTCATGAAGGTTTGGTGTATACTCTTGATGTGATGCACAAATCATAAGCAAATGATCCCCCAACCATGGTATATGTTTGTAAAAATCATTCTAAGAACAAAAACATATAGGTAATCCTTTCGGTCCTTATCCTAATGATTATCCTTTAGAAATTCCATTTGTTTGCAACATGTTCTTATTAAATTTGTTCTTACGAATCTTTCGACCCTTTCGTGATGAAAATGTTCCTAGTCTTGTTTTAATAAGCAAACATGGTGGTTGTCAATCACCATATCCCCATACTAGTTTGTCACTCAACTTTTTGGAATAAAACACAAGAGAAATCCTTTCGGTCCTTTTTCTTAAAACATGTTTTATCAACAAATCAAACCAAGACTAGTATTTTTCCAACAAACTCATTTAAACAAGATCATATATACATGCATCACATTTTGAGAACACTAATATGATTAACTACATCCCAACACACAAGTATATCCCAAAACTACTCCATGATAATAATAATAACTAAACACAAATCATAACAAAGTAATTCCAATAATTCAAGAGAATAGAATTCCATAACAAAGTTCATAGAATACCTAAACTTTTGTGATTAAAAGAATTAGAATTCGTGGATTGTAGCAACCACGCGCCTCCAATTACCTAGATTCACCGTATAACTCCAAACTACCAAAACTATGGAAGAGAATTGTTCCCTCCTTGCTCCTGGACGTTTTTCAGTAAGAACCAAGCTTTTGGGCTGAATAATATGGTTGGTATTAGTTTAGGTGTAAACTAATACAATTTTGGTTGTGTCACACCTAGTAAACTAGGACTAGGTTCATTATATAGCCAAATATGCTTGCTCAACTGACCAAAAACGTTCCCAACAAGTTAATATCAAGAAATGATCGGCCTCCAATGATTATGGGGAGTTAAGGCAACAATAAATGCAACTTTGTGTAACTGCAGTGCATGCAACCGGATCGGTTACGATGGCAACCGGATCGGTTGCGTTTTGACCAAATGCCCAGCCGGATCCGGTTACGAGTCACGACCGAACGGCTGGGTATTGCTGTTTTGACTTTTTGTTGACTTTCTGCTTATACGCTTCATTCTTTGCTCTCGCTGATGATTTCCAAGGCAAAACTTGATCTTTCCTTGCTGTAGATACTTAGAAATCATTGTGCTTCCCAATCATTGAATCCAAAAGCTTCCTAGCTCGACTTCCTTCCTCGAGAAATAAAAACTTCATTTCTTCATCATTCGTGATACCTGGCTACATATACATACACAATACGCATCTTTTGCACTTTTGCAACAGTTATGAGTAAATATAGCCGATTATCATGCACAAAACCAACAATAACGCTACTAAAAACATGTTCATTTTAGGCGTTATCAGTAGGCTATTTGGTTGATAATCCTATAATATTGTCTTCTAAAACTGAAAAGTCCAAATACATCGAGCTAACTCAACATACCTCGTCTATGGTCTCGAAATGATGCAAAGGCCAAGTTCTAAAGTTTACAAGCTACCGGCACACTCATAATTTGGTGGATTTGGGGTAAAATATTGGAAACGGATAAGGCTAATCTCACCATATAATATCAAGGGTTGTTTGGAATTGGAAATTCCATGTTAAACTATCGGTCATCCCAATTATGGTCTAGCATATGTTAGCTCATAGACGTCTCGTTATTTACGTTATTCAATATTTAATTAGTTAGTTAGTAGCGTAGATTAGTTTAGTGTATTACCGTGGAGGAAGGACGGGTCTTTACCCACTGTATGCCTGATCCACAGTCCGATAGGAGGACGTAGTATTTGTAAGTATAAATACCCCTTCCATCCTTGGAAGGGGTGGTGCTTCATTTGATAATCTAACATTTTCCTTTTAGTTTATCTCTCTAGAAAACACCCTCTCCTCTCTTCATCTCTCTAAAATGGTTTACTTGCATAATCACAATCCTAGACCACCCGAATCATCTAAACAACATAAGATATACGATCCTAACAATTGGTACCAGAGCCTAGGTTGTGTTGTTTTTGGTGATTCGAATGGTTTTATACGGTTTGTTGTGTGCGGTTTATGTGGGTTCTTGGATGGGTTGGCTGTTTGATGTGGTTTGTAATGTGGGTTGCTGCTGGTTATGTTGTGGTTCAAAATCTGTTGGTCGTCTAAAAGAAGTCTTAAGCAGTTTTTGTTTATCATGAATCTGCTGGTGTTATTATTCTGGTTCTGATGCAGTTTGTATAACTGTTTTACAACTTATTTCTCAAAGCGATTTGTGTAAATGCTTTTGAGCGTTTTGTCAAAATACTGTCCAGATTCAATGTTCACTATGCGGTTTGTGTCAATTTGCTTTTGAGCGATTTTTCAAAGTTTTTGTCCAAATTCATTGAATGTCATGCGATTTGTCACTTATATTGATGCGATTTGATCATGCTTATGCGTTTTGACGCACTAAGCGATTTGTCTCTAACTTAGATTCGGTTTGATCTAAGAAGCGACTTGTCAAACATGATGCGACTTGTGTGTCGTTGGTGTTATTAAGATGCGACTTGACTGATATGGGGATGAAGAAATGCGACTTTGACATCAAACTACACAATCTTTGGTTTTATATTTTCAGATCCAACAAAATTACAAACCAAACATCATACAACCATCTACATCGAACAACAATACAACTAACCCATCACCATCTAATCCTAACTCATCAACCAACAACAAACAAAAATCATCTATAATCCCTAATATATCAACAGTCAATGACTCACAAATGACTCAACATTCATCAAATTGTCTCGAAGCAAAAAGAAAATAACTACATGGATCTCAGATTTGGTTCAAGGGTTCCATCTTTACAAAGATCTTTTTTTCATTGAACCTTATCATCAATGATCCAATTTATGAAGTCTCGCTTCAACTCATATCCGAACCAATCAAGAAATAAAACTTAACAATAATGTTAAATTTATTTCTTTAGTTCGTTTCATCAACCAACATCATAAACAATAATGAAAAATCCAAGATCCGAATCATAAACTGAAGGAAAAATAAAATGAAATTCTTTTTTAAAAGGATCTCAGATTCATAGTGTGTTCCTCTTAAGTCTTATCCGATCTCCAAGGTTCATTCACACTATTTATCCATCATTGATCCATGTCTTAATGATTATATCCGAAAAAAAATTGAAATAGGAACAAAACCTATGATGGTTTCATTCATATTCTTATTCGGTTAAAAGGGTGAAAACGAATGAAATATTAAACGAAAGAAAGCCTACCCATTAACTTGCTCGTTGATCTCATTGCAGTCACAAGCAACTCTAGCCATCCCTGTGGCGAGTTAGCAGTGTTCACGTTGGTAAACCTTGCCTGGTATTCGTATGAAGGATGAATTTTTTTTTCTTCTTGATCTGTGTTTGAGGAGAGATTCGTGGTTATTTGGGGGCAGTATATTGTGAGAATGATTAGGGTTTCGTCATACTTTAATTGTATGCGTTTTTGTGTAAGTAATTTTAGGGTTTGAGGTAATTTGGTGGGTATTATATACTCCACGAAAAATTAGGGTATTAGTCAATCCGGATTTGGTCTTTGGCTTTTACTCTTGAACGGGCCTATATTTTACATGGGTTTTGTTTTGATACACATTATATTCGGACATGGGCCTTTATTTTTCTCGGCTGTTAGATGTGTGGAATTATATTTCATGGGCCTTGCTTGATTAAATCTCACGATTGGTTAGTGGATCGGGCCGTGTGGTGACTGATTGGGCTTAATATTTGATAAATGTTTCGGATGGTGTGACTGCAACTAAACGAATGAAATCCTCATGGGACGTAAATTGGTATCCTTTCTTTTTGGTGAGAAGTTATAATTGTGGACATATTGTTGTAAAATGGAATGAGTAATTATCAAATGATTGACCTTTGCTTTTGGAATGAGTAAATATCGATTAAGTTCCATTGATCCAAAAGAAATGGATTGGATAGTGCGGTTTATTACTAAGCTTGGTCAAGAGTAATTTATTTTTTCGGATTCTGTGATCAATGGATCGGGTATCATGACCTCTTGGATCGGATTGAATCTCTTGGGCTCAGAATATTATTTGAATGGATATGCTTCGACCGGGCTTGAGTGATATTTGGATATGATAGAATGGATCGAGGGTTATTATTTGTATTTGTTGGGTTGCATGTAAATCCCATTGAACCCGAGCTAATGTTTTGAACAGAATGTAGTGTTATGAATCTGATGATGAGATTTGTTGAGACTTGGTATGATATTGAGAGTTGTTGTGGTATGCAGTTTGGCACTTTGGTGTATCCATTTTCACGAAGAATGTTATGTCACGGCTTGAAGTGTTTATTGGAAAATGTTGACTACGGGGTTGTTTGGACGGTATCTCTTATTTGGATTTAAAGTGAGGTTTTCCGGGCGCGTTTACTTATTTCGTCTTCTTTCTTTCTACCCTTCCGCGAAGATGACTTGTTTGGGCGTTTATTGAGTGTGATAAAGACTTGGCTATTTAGTTACGGTTGTGATTCTTTCTCGGTTAACCCATAACGTAACTATCACTTCGGTGTCTCACGCAGTTGAGGATACGTCAAGAGGTTTTGTACATTGCGTACACCGTTTCTCTCACAAGGATTAGTACAAGTTTAAGTAACAAATCTGGGGAATTTTACTTCATGATCAAGTTTGGTATATCGGGTTTACTTCACCAGGAGGTCACAACATTAGCCGACAGAATGTGTGAATGATGTGTTTCCCAAAGTGTTTATTGGATGGTTGATGATAATGTTGATGTTGGATAATGAACCGCTGATGAATCGCTGCATGTTCCCCTAAAAACAGATATTCACCGAAACCAAAGTTGTCATAACACATTCAAGCTGACATTGTTTACGGTTTTGTCTTGATTTTGTAAAATCCCGCGAAAGAACCTATTTCTCGGTTTAAATCATAGACTTGTAAAATCCCGTGACAATGGAAACATCCTGGTAATAGTAAAGTGCATTTCCGGATCTATCTTACGGTTTATTCTTGGTCTTGTAAAATCCCGCGAAAGAAACTATTTCTCGGTTTAAGCCATAGAATTGTAAAATCCCATGATGATGGAACCATCCTGGAGAAAGGAAAGTGTATTTCGAGGTCTTATCTGATGCTGGTGCTATAGTTTCTACTTCGAAGAAGAGATAAAAGGGTGTACTTCATGAATTGGATGTATGTTTGGATATTCGTCATGGCAGTTTGGTTATTACATGGTTTTACGGGGGTTATGTGCTTTTAACCATGGTCGGGATAAAAACCATTATCATAGTTCACTTAAAACGTCAAAGGAGGCTAGATTTGAGCTTTTAACAAGAAAATGTGACAACATCGTTAATTCATTATTATTTATTTGAGGCTGAAGTGAAATATCACGGGCGAGTGTACTCAGTATCTAAAGGTATCGGGGATGGTTGGATGAAGATTCTTCAAGATCCTTGTTCGAGCTCATTATCAAAAAGGAAGACATGGAAATCTAGTTATTGTTGGGTGACTTTTTCCTTTTCTTTTACCACTTGGGGGAATTAGGCTCTTACCACCACAAAATAACTATCACTTTAAGGAGTTACGTTGTAGTGCTCAGTGTCACATTCAATTGTGGATTTTCAAGAGGTGATGTACGTCTTATACTTGATGGTTGGTTGGATGAAGAGTATAGAGTACTTAGAGATTCAATGGAGGATGAAGTCTCGGCACCACTCTTTGTTACATATGTGCAAGTTTAGGTCACGAGTTCGGGTTAGCTTACTTCAGGGTCAAATTCATCATATTGGGGTTTCTCCATGAGCTGTCACGACAAAGAGCCTACTGAATGATAATGGGGTGATTACAAGTTTTGCCAAGAGATGATGAAAAGAGAGAGATTATGACGTTTGAACACAACAGTTCAAGCCTCGTACTCTAAAGAAAAGAAATGTGTACGTTTCAGTGCGCATTATCTTCTGAAGAAGAGAAATCTTCTTATGACGTTTGAACACAACAGTTCAAGCCTCGTACTCTAAAGAAAAGAAATGTGTACATTTCAGTGCGCATTATCTTCTGAAGAAGTGAAATCTTCTTATGATGTTTGAACACAGCAGTTCAAGCCTCGTTCTCTAAAGAAAAGAAATGTGTACGTTTCAGTGCGCATTATCTTCGAAAGAAGAGAAATCTTCTTATGACGTTTGAACACAACAATTCAAGCCTCGTTCCCTAAAGAAAAGAAAAGAAAAGTGTACGCTTCAGTGCGCTTTATCTTCTGAAGAAGTGAAATCTTCTCTATTATGACCATTCTCATCAACATGCTTCATGCTTTTTCCATGCGCTTCAGTCATCAAGTCAACCGAACTACTGTTGATTGTCTTCTTATTCCACTTGCTCAATCATAATGACGATGGCGACATCATATGCTACCTTTGAAGGGGAGAAGTGTGATGAGACTACATTTGTTGAAGATATTCACTTATTCAATCAAGAATGGCAACTCCATATGCAATTCTTGAGGGGGAGAAGAAGTGTGAATTTACTGCATGGTTGATTGATTTCTGAGAATAAATGGTCAAACGGCTCCAAACTCATGTAAGAACCGAGCTTCTTCTTATCGGGTCATCTTCACATGGAGTTTTCTTCTAAGAGCCGTTGGTTAACATCTTCACACGGGCTGATTTGATTAATGACAAAGTGCTTCCAGTTGCGGGGTTAATTTCCTTAATGAACATCTTTCTGTTCTTGTTTGATTAGGAGGGATTTGAGTTAAGGGGATTTGCTATTTGTATGTTAACGGGAATGCATTTGGTGAGTTGAAGATGTTGACTTTATATTCCCCAATTGGACAATCTTGAAGAAGGTCGAGTCTACAGTCGGTTCTACATTTTCTGGTACATGTTAGAAGACTAAAGACGAGTTGCATTTAACGATCTAAAGACTTCTTCTTAATTTAAGCATTCATCATAAAGATTGTCGGTTTAGGGGAGAGCTCTAATTGGGGGAGAGTGAAGAGCCAAAGTTAATCCCCAATTAGACTTGCTCATATTCTTCAGCAAGTTGATTCTCACAAAGACTTCTAAGGTTCTTCTCAAATGATTTCGAGTATATGGGCTTACAATGTGTTGCTGATTCTGAAGTATCAAAGCCAGCAAGGGGGAAGGAGACTCGTATCTAAACGCGAGTAAACTTGATGAACTTAATACTTCTAAGTGATTGAATATATCCCGGGAAGACAAATGTCATTACCGCAGAGAAACTCAAGGTTTGACTCATGGCGTTTAGTGTTCTTATTCCAACTATGTGGGGGAAGAGATGGAAGAGTTAGTTTCTGGTGATAAAAGAAGTACACAAGTGTGTGATGATTTCGATGTTATCGCAATCATCAGGGGAGAGAGATTGTGTACATTGGGGACGCTCAGCTGTTTCACTTGAGTGCTTAATCAGTGATTCAGAGATATAATCACTTATTCCGGAGTTGAAATCCGCAGAGATAGTCCTCCGCAGAGATAATCAGTGATTCAGCCTTCTTCTTCAATGTTATCGGTTATTCTATCGATGGTATAAGTTTCTCTGTCTTCGGGGATATGTGTATTCGGGTTCTTGAGCTCTTTTCTAAGAGACGGGTTGCATCAATTCAACTACTCGGGGGAAGTGGTCTCTTGACACCTTTTGGAATGGATTGCTTCAGACTTCAGTGGAAAAGGAATTTGAGAAGATTATTTAAATGTGGGATGATACGTTGTTGTTGTTCTATTGGATGATATAACCTCGAACGAAGAATCACGGTGATTATTCTTAAAAGGAGCAGCAGGATCGATGATAATGGTGTGCTTCTTTGTGCACCTGGCTAATGGAAGCTTGTAAGAAAGCTTTGAATCTGCTCAGCTAAAGGATTTTCGGTTTGAGGGGAAGTTGCCAAAGTCTCTCATTCTTAATGGTTCAATTTCTTCTTTTCAAGAGCCTCGGAAGCTTTGGTGGTGGATGTTTAAGAGATTGCGATTTCTATCTTCTACAACGGGGCTGTTCGATATCTTTATCTCGGTACTCGTATCATCATCTTTCTTAATCTATATCATCTTCTCTATCATTGTAAATATTTATCAAAAACAAAATACAAAAATATAAAACCAGCAAATCAAAATAGAAAAATATAAAATCAACAAAAATCCATAAAAATTTGAAAAATCAGAAAATATAAAAAATATTGTTTTTCTCAAGACATGTCTTCTGGTATCGATAACATCTACGGTCTTAGAAATGTCATTCAACAATGGCACGGGACAATAGATGAAGTTTGAGCAGGAGGTGTAAATATTCTTTTCCAAAACATGTCTCAAAATATGGCTTGCAGTTATTTCAGACTGTAACCCGCGCTTAAACTATGGTTTGCTATTATTTCAAATAGCAACCCGTTTTTCAAAGAAGGAAAGTGCTACGCTTAAATGATTTTCAAAAATTTCGTGCACTTATCCTAAAACATATTGAGGAAAGTATGTCGAAGGACTGCTGTTCCTACACAAATGTTTTTCCGTCTAAAATTCTTCAAAAAAATATTTGTTGTATTTCAAAATGGTGGAAATTGAGTTGCTTGTAAATCAATCAGATTCAGAGTTTTTGTAAAAATTGAAAACTCAATCAATGACTTCAGCGCTTTTAAACTTTTCAGAAAATAAGTCATTGATTGAGGGGGAGAATGTTTTCAAATCTATATCATCTAACGATCTTTTCTAATTATCCTCGTGCTTAACTAAAAATGATATTTTCCTATGTCGAAGGACTAGGAATTTAGGATATGATTGTTAGGATTAGATGATTAGAGTTTGATAAACACATTATTCCCATGCTTTACATGATCTGATTGATATGTTGAATTGACTTTTATTAGTCGATTGTTGTTTGGGTGATGTCGACCACCATATATCTGTATGTGTGTTCACTAACGTATGCAGGTATATTGGTATATAAGAATGTTCCCAATCCAGATCCCACAATTGAAGATGATTGGATGCCAAAAGGAAAGGGTAACTATATCTTGGGTTGACAATTGAAGAAACGAAGCTTAATTTGACTTCTATGGAGAGTTGGCATGGACAAATGCAACTTCAGAGGTCTCACTGCATCAGCAGACGGTTTTCTTCCAACCTTCAGCAACAACAACAAAAGCAGCTTATCCACCTAACGTATCTTTGTGCAGGATAAGTAGTGATGATACCATTCTTTAAACAATTTTTGAATAATATTGTTTTGAAAAGTGGAAAAATATTGTTTTGAAAACAAATTGGACTTAATTTTGAAAATCACCGGACTTCATTTTATCAAAACTTAAGTCACTCAATCATCGACTATGGTCATCGATTGAGGGGGAGAGTGATTTAAAATAAAATATTTTTCAAACCATATTTCTTCACAAAAGTTCCGATTTGTATGAAATAAAGTGGTGATCTAAAGATTTAATGTTATGTCATGGTATGATTTTCTTTAAAACTCAAAGATCTTTCAAAATGAGTTTTTTTTTCTGTTCTTGTTTGATTGTGAAATTGTTTTATTTTAGCTAAAAGATCTCTTAAAACAATCATACCTGACACTAACAATCTTTAATGTCTTAAAATGGTCCTTATCTGTCATTTTTCAAAATCTAATCTTGCCACGTCTTTCCCCAAAATTTTCTAAATGATTTAAATCAATTGGGATCACAAATCTCAATTGGTTTGAAATTTTTGATCGGGGGAGAGATCGTGATTTAAATCTCAAATCTGTTTTAATGGAATTGGTTTTAGTCCTTCAAAGGCACTCCTGCCTCCATGTGCCAAACGATTTCAATATACATAATGCACATGTTGAGGGGGAGCATTTATCCAAAAACTAGACGAGTTTTTAAATCATGCACGTTTTCTCCCATGTTTACTAAACCGTATTAAATCACTTGGGATCCAAAATCTCAAAGGGTTTGATATTTTTGATTGGGGGAGAATTTGTGATTTAATAATGAAATTTGAGAAAAGGTGACCGTTTTCATTCAATTGTGCAGGCTGATCTCTCATATGTGCTAAACGCTTTCGTATCTCGAAGCACATATTGAGGGGGAGCATTTCAAAAGAAAACAAACTTTCAAGGTACAAAGATTTCTATGTTCCAACATATGTACCTTGATTGATTTTCTAATGGTGTCCTAATGGCTATTATGATCGTGGATGTACTTTAAAAGAACTCTTTCCTCTATGTGATAAAATTATTTAAAATATCCTACGCACATATTGAGGGGGAGAATTTACCAAAGAAATTCAAATGGCTTTTTCTAAGGAAATTGTGATCATGAAATTGTTTCAAAGAACTCTTGCCTCCATGTGCTAATCAATTTTAAAATCATACGCACATGTTGAGGGGGAGCATTTTCAAAATGATCAAAACAATTAAGGTACAAAATGCTTTGATATTATATCACAAGTACCTTGATTGATTTTTCCAAATAATTTTTCAATAGGTTTCAAGAAGGAATGAACAATACCAAAAGACCGACCAATTTACTTTATGCATGGTGTTATAAGGATGGTTAGGTTAGGTATTCGTTCCCACGATCCCGCCAGAGCCGGAGGGATCTACCCAAGGACAATCCACTAGATAGTGTAGAAGTCCTTAGGTATGATGAAAAAAGGAGAAAATTGAGAATATGGGAAGAGTGCCGACTGAGATAGAGCTAGTACTGGAACAAACCCAATAAGGTTCTAGTAATGAAGTCTCAGTAAGCACTGAAGGGGTTGAAGAATGAAAAAGAAACTAATGTGAAAAGGGTGAAAAGAAATAGCCCTCCAATAATTCAACCTTAGGGCAGAAATTGGGTTCAATACATATGCTACTGGTTGTTACTAAGGTAACACTGGTACTGAAGACAAGATGTCATAGACCCAGTGACGCACTGCACTAAACTTCCCAAGCTACTCAAGTTCCTCTTAAAAGGGCTTGCTTCATTCTCACGGGGAACCTACATTATCTATCGACTCTCTCTTAGAGATTGTTGATATTGAAGAAGGAGACCCTCTCCCTAGTCTCCGGCATAGGAACCAAACGTGCACAATTGAGTCTAGAGCCAAGAGATCATCCACAATATCTCATTAGGACACAAGATTAATGAAGACTTGCTGTTTCACACAATGTGGAAAGTAAGTATATATTAAGAGTCCTACGCATTATCCTTGTGGTAATGGCCAGAACATCCGAGTGATATGAAAATATTCACAATGAAGATGGAAATCCTTCTAGAGCTAACATCAAACAAGCTCTTGATTGGTGACATGTGAGATCTTTCCAAAAAGATCAAGCTTGTGACAACTGGATAGAAACGATGGGGCGATTCATTCGTGAATCAACCTTGGTCCAGGAAATGATCTGACGAATACTTTTAGAAAAACCGTTCGATGTGGAAATCTTCTTTTCTCTAGCACATCGAATGTGTATTCATGTTTTAAAACACAAAAAGTATCTCTGATTGAAAAAATACTTTTGGAAAAACCGTTCGATGTGCAAATATCTTCTTTTCTCTAGCACATCGAATGTGTATACTCTTTTCAAATACAAAAAGTATTTCTGATTGAAAATTGATCTTTCTCATAAAACCTTCGTCGTATTGCAAAATTCTTTCTTCTAAGCAATACGCGATTGTTTTCAAATCAATTTTTCATCAATCAGTGAATCTCAATTCGATGGTTCACTCACTCCGTGTTGTCTTCTTTGAGACGTTCCGGTTTGAAAACGGCTAGAGCAGCTGTGAAACCTTGTCAAGGAGATTATTCGGAATTATACCTGATCACAGGCAGTACTTGTACTGATCAACGGGGAACCGTGGGCCGTGTACCTCAATTCAACGAAAGTGATCAAAGACACTTTCGTGTGCTTTATTGCTAACTGTTGTTTGCAGGTACATTTGGACGGTTGCAGCTGATCAGAATTGAGGAGTCAATCCAAAGCCGCATGCTCACAGCATCCACACTTAATTGAAGAAATCATGACTGGTGCATATCTACATAACCTGGTTCTCATATTTTTATACTATGCTTCTGCTACGCTACTGCAAATATCATGAACCAGTAAAGCTTCCGCTACTCTGATAGAAAGATGTCATGATCCTGAAAGTGTGAGCATGTCGGTCCGAAAGTCACAACAACACATGATGGCAACACAAAAAGGGTGATCCAGAGATTTACTATGGCTGATGATCTCAATGAAAGCTCAAAGATCATCAAAGATGTGGATCAGTTAAAGGCCTCCACTAAAAGTACAAATCAATGCGGACTTTGAAGAATCGCTACTAAAGCACAAAGACTGCGGAACTTGAAGAATAGAAGTCTACGAGCTCAGAACAGAAGATAAAGATAGAATGCTAGGATGCAAAATGTATTTCATGGGGTGACCTCCCTTAGGGGGAGATTGTTAGGAATTGGAAATTCCATGTTAAAGTGTCGGTCACCCCAATTATGGTCTAGCATATGTTAGCTCGTAGACGTCTCGTTATTTACGTTATTCAGTAGTTAATTAGTTAGTTAGTAACGTAGATTAGTTTAGTGTATCACCATGGAGGAAGAACGGGTCTTTACCCACTGTATGCCTGATCCACAGTCCGATAGGAGGACGTAGTATTTGTAAGTATAAATACCCCTTCCATCCTTGGAAGGGGTGGTGCTTCATTTGATAATCTAACATTTTCCTTTTAGTTTATCTCTCTAGAAAACACCCTCTACTCTCTTCATCTCTCTAAAATGGCTTACTTGCATAATCACAATCCTAGACCACCCGAATCATCTAAACAACATAAAATATATGATCCTAACACGGGTTGTATGTGCTCGGCTAAGGTCTAATCTAGTTAGGTTAAGAAAAACATGTCAAATTTAAAAAATGGCATAATTTTTCAAAATAAACTAGAAAACGAGGGCAAAATAATGTTCAAGAGATAATTCTACTCCCGTCCCCCTACTTGAATTGTACAAAGTCCCTTTTGTACTAAGCATTAAATAAAGGTGAAGAGAAAAGTAGAATTAGAGCGAGAACTTCCCTGAAATTTGCTCCAAAAACAAAGATGGCCCACTAAAAAGAGACGTGTCTTCGTATAAGCATCATGAACAAACTTCAATCCCTGAAATCACACTACCGACAAGCATAATTCTAAAAAAATGAAAAACAAACCTAACTCACTTTCGTAGGAATCACGGTTCCATTTAGCATATGCAACAAGCCTTTTAAACCACTTAGTGTCCCAAGTGGACGAATGAAGTCTCGTGAGGGTTTACAGGGAACACACCCACAAAGTTCATTTAAAATACTAATACAAGGTTATTGTGTTTTAAAATGAAAGAATTAAAGGAGAGGAAGGTTACGTCGTAACTCATTAAGGGAGTTACGCTGTAACTGACAAAACCTGACATAAGCTGCAAAGCGAGTGGTTACGGCGTAACCACAGAGATGGTATTACGCCGTAATCAGTAATGCGTCTAAGATTCTGCTGCAAAAGGTTGGTAACGGTGTAATCACATAGATGAGTTACGCCGTAACTATTGTCAGATCAGCAAACTGCAGTAGTAAGTACTTCCTCGTTTCCTGCAAAAATGGTTAGAAAACACAAAACCCTACAGAAATGGAAATAAAACAAAAGAAAGGGATAATTCGGGTTGTCTCCCGAAAGAGCACTTTTCTTTATTTACGAGTCTTTAAGTTAGACTCAGAGCCACGGGGCTCTATGGGGGCTTTTGGGTTTGCCAGACTTCCTCCATGTCATTTTTATTTGAAGAAGGCTGGTCCCAAACATGTGGAGAAATATACCGAGTTATGGTGTATCTTTTCTACAGAAAATTAGCTTGTGCCCATTCGCAACGAAATTTAGCCTCTTCGCCCCATTTTATTTTAGCATATCCAAATTTTACTCGTAACCAATTTTCAAATGAGATCCCCCTGTATCCTACTTTGCTTCTCTTATCTTCGTCAAAACATGCCCATTCCTTGCATTTGAGCCATTTTGGTTCAGGGAATTCTCCTCCATCGCAGATCTTGCGATTGGGGTTGTATGTAGGCCATGCCATGGTGTAGTCATCAATCATGATAGCTGGTTCACAAAAATGAATGGTCCAATCAATCTCGATGAACCATTCGCTAAAAACATTATGCCATTGTAACCAATTTTTCCTGATAAGCTTCTCGTCTTCCCAGCACCACCAAAATTCCGCAGCCTCTTTAATCATTCGAATCAGATGCTGTCCTCCTCCATTGCATCGTTTCTGAAAAGGAGAACACGTGGGTAATGTTACCTTGGTCCCATCAACTAAACAAGTATCAGGAGCACAACAGTGAAGTTTTCCCGTAACAACAGAACTGGGTACAGAAGGTGGGATCTCTTCCTCATTACTTTCATCGTCACTCGATTCGGTCCCCTATAAATGGCCAAAATATGAAGGTGGGAACCTATCGGAATCATCTAATTCAATCCTTGGTGAATCTTCAGTTGTAACAATTCTATCCGGTTCAAGGCATAAAGTTTTGTCCAATTTAAACTCCACTATATCGCCATAGTATCCCCCGTAACGTACTAATGAGTCAAGGAACGGCTTACCAAGAATCAAATGTTCTTTTTTGTTTTCCTCCATGTCGATGACTAAAAATTCAGGTTCTGAAACAAATTTATCGAACTTGACACAAGTACCACCTGTAATACCTAAAGGGGTAACCTTGGTGTCAGTTGCTGAATTAATCAAGATATCCGATTCCCAAAGATGGATAATCTTACGTTTTAAGAATATGGAAAGTGGCATGATGTTTATACAAGATCCAAAATCTACTACCCCAAGATATCAATACTCCTGACTGAACACGGAATGACTAACCCGTTTGCGCTAATATCCTTAACTGAAAATAAACCTATGTCTATCCTGGATACGTCTCCTGAATCATGGTTACGCCGTAACTCAGGGATATGGTTATGGCGTAACCTTACCTTCTTGTCGACTATCGTCTCCTCAAAATCACCAGTTGTGGATTTGCTTTCCTCAATCACCTCCTGTGAATTATTGGTGAAAACAGCATTGCATTCCACCATGGGCTTGGGTTCATTAAGTTCAATGTCTTCTATCTCAGCACTGAGTTTTTCTATCATTGCTCCAAGATTTTTTAGGGTTTCGTCGTGCCTGGAAAGATTTTTATTTGTGTTCTCCTGGAAATCTCTTAACCATTTATCTTGTTCTTTTTGTTTCTGGGCTGAAGTTTCCAGGAATTTGTTTATTGTTTCTTCCAGATTGGGCTTTCTTTCTCCATAAGGCCTACGGTTATAATTTCCACGATACCCGTTACTATTTCGATTATCTTCATAAAACGGTCAATTTTATCCATATTTTGCTTCTTCAATTATACTTTCTTCGTCAACGTGAGGACAATTCTTAGTCAGATGTCCCCCACCACAGTTTTCGCAGTCGACTTGGATGGCATGAACAATTTCTTTCATTTTTAGCATATCTCGACCGAGATTCTCAAGCTTGCTGGTTATTGCTACAATTCCATCGAAACTTCCGCCTTGGTTTCTTTTACTTCCTCCATTGTGCCATTTTTGAGAGTGGTCAGCCATTTTTTGAATGGCTTCAATAGCAAGAGTAGGAGTCATGTTCGGGATGGGTCCCTGATAGTCCAACATCTGCCTTGTAGTTACGTTGATTCCTTTGTAGAAGATGTTGACCTTTTGCTGGTTGTTTAGATCATTTGTAGGACATTTATAAAGGAGATCGTTGTATCTATCCCAAGCTTGATACAATGTTTCATCGTCTTCTTGTTTAAAATTATGGATCTCCAAAAGCTGGTTAGAAATCTTAGACGGCGGGCAATACCTCTGAATAAAGTGCTTTTTTAGTAGAGCCCAAGTATTAATTGCCCCGGCGGGCAATCTTTCGATCCATCTTCTGGCAGCTCCAGTAAGAGTCATTGGGAATACCCTTAGCATAACAGCATCATGAGACACGCCCGGAATGTTGAAAAGGCTTGCGACGTATAGGAAATTTTCAACGTGCTCATATGCATCCTCGTCCCTATTTCCTGAAAAAGGGTTAGCACGAAGTTCCCTCATAAATTGGTCTTTGATTTCGAAACGGACATCCGCTCCAATTCTTGGTCTTACGAGACCCGGCCCTTGTTCTGCTCTTGTCAACGCCAAATATTCCTCAAGAGTGAGGTCATCGATGTTAACAACTTCCATGGTACCTAAAAACTCGAAATATGATCGTGAGAATAATAGAAAAGTTTAAAACGAAATGAAAGACTTAATATTAATCCTTATATAACTCCCCGGAAGCGGCGCCAAAAACTTGATGCAAGTTTTACAAACCAGTTTTTAATATTTATAAAGTCTCATTATACCTATGGTCTGCCCTAATGCACTAACGGGCAGTGTACCCGGTCGCGTGTAGTGTAGTATTCGGTAAAGCCGAGGTCGTCCAGCTATGTGTGTTGGATTATTACTAAGTCTAAGTGTCACAGATTTAATAATGGTTTCGATAAGGAATTAATTATTTAACTACTAAAGCAAATAAAGGCAGATAAAAGGTAAAGGGTAAATCAATAGAGGAGAGTGGTGCTAACCTAGTTAATCCTCCTAGCTAGTTATGTCTACGTATACTTACTTCCAATTACTTCAGGTGGGGTCAAAGTCGAGAGGACAACATTTGGTCAATTCGCCCTAACCTATCAGCAAATATGCCACCACAGGAGAAGTCAGGTATCCCCTCATAAGTCCCTAAGCCAAGTCATTAAGTACCGCTACATGCTAGATTTATAATAGTGAGTGGCCGAGCGTTAGCAACTTAAACACTCACCCCCTAATTCTTAAGTTCATCCAAACGGTAGGTGATCAGTTGGTCAAATCGTACAAGTATAAATGGTCGTCAGTTGGTCATATCTTACCCTTCCCATCTCAGTCCGCTCACCTAGGATCAGTTGGTCATATCTACTAGACAGTTGGCCTCTACCGCCATTCAAACTACCGAAAAAAGGGTAGCTACCAATAAACTATGCATGCATACACTTAGAAATAATTGTACGGAAGTAATATAAATGCAAACAAAACAATTAAGGAATCATAACTAGGCCAGCACCAAGAGGTGCTTAGCCGCTCATATTAACCATACAAATCAATTCAATATTCAAAGGTACGAAATACATGAATCGAAAGTAAAGAAAAGATAAAATGCTAATGCTTATCGTGGGGGAGTGATTTCTCCCTTAGAGACAGCTCCGTTTGCTCCTCTAGACATGCCTTTAGCTTTTTACCACGTTCTCTGGTTGTTGTGTGTGGAATGGGATGATTAGAAATGCTGGAATTCGTGGGGTATTTATAGGCCAGATCTGGGTTACGGCGTAACTAATATAAGAGTTACGCCGTAACCATCAATTCCTTCGTATTTTGCACTAGATCTGCTAGTTACGGCGTAACTTTATTAGTGGTTACGCCGTAGTCTTCAATAAACTTGGTTACGCCGTAGTTGATGAAATAGTTACGGCGTAGTTATCAGCGGCGTGGAACCTCATTTGACCTAATATAGTTACGTCGTAGCCTTTGGGAAGAGTTACGCCGTAACCTTCTGATGAGTTGGTTTTCTGAGTCACGCTTTCGTTACGGCGTAATGTGAGAGATGAGTTACGCCGTAACTTCTTCAAAGTCAGCATACTATGATAAATCTTTTGATATTTCTCCAGTTCCGCGTCTCTTTAGCTCCAATGCTCATAATTTACCTGAAAGTGGAAAACAATGGAAAACAAGCGTAAATCCATATAAATGATATAAATTACAAGCATTATCGGGGGAAATTGACACTTAATATTCAGGACTATTTGATGTTATCAGTTGTCTAAAAAAATCACAATATTCATCAGTTAAGATCACAGTGTTTATCAGTTTATCAGTTGGTTGTTTGTTCATCAGTTAGTCTGTTCATCATTTATTCTTTGTTCATCAGTTAAAAAAAGATAAAAGTAACAAAAATAACAAAGTATGTATTGTAATACACCAATTACTACATTTAAATGTACTTTTATAAGATAAATTTCGTTTAGGCATTTTATCAAACACTTTGTGTGCACTAAATATGACCAAGACGTCATCTTTAACGTGCGCTATCTCACCCAAATCATATTGGATTTGAGTGATTCAAATTTCTAGGTAAAGAATGGCCAAAAGGCTACAACTTTTGTGTTTTAAGTTTTGCATAATTCGGCCTTTAAACTAGACAAAATTAGAACCGAAACGCCGAAAATTTCAAGAAAATCAACACCCACTTAAAAATCTGGAAAAAATTGCAATTCATATATCAAAATGCATACCAAATTAAAGAGAATGAAATTATAAAAATTATGGTGAAATCGGTTTTTTTGGAAAATTTTATCGTTTGAAAGTTTTTACATTTGAAGTTTAGGGTGGAATTTAAAAAATGGGTCAAATGACCAAAATACCCTCTAACCAAAAATGGTAAAGGAAAAAGGGAGGAGTGGGTGAAGGACAAGTTACACTAACTTATTAGCTTTCTAGAATTTTTAAACTTTTTCCCTTTTCAAGGGATCGCAACTCTTTGCCAATAACACAAAATGAGCCTTTTTTCTCTAAAATTAATTATTGGTTTTTTATTTCATTTAGAAAACAAACTTTAAAAAAAATGTATACACATATACTGATGTATATATATACATAGGACATATATAAAATTTGAGGCCCTGTGCGCAGCACACCTCTTACACCCTCATATACGACTCTTTACAACGAGTTAACCACAATTCTAAGGACTGTTAACCACAATCCTAAGAACTGTTGTTAACAAAATCCTTAATTAAAATACTTAAGTATTTCTTGATTTAGGAAAAAATATATAGTTAATACAAATATCGCAATTAAACGTTATTTATATTTTATGATCTTTACCTAAGTTTTGTTAACGACAAAAGTAAATTTAATTTTTATAAAGCTTAAAGCTTGTCAAGTTTAATAGATATTAAAACAAGCTTTTCAAATAATATCTTCATCACTCAAGCATTTACATTTTGATTAATCATATTTTGATATGACTCTAAACTATAATGTATGTTAGTATTTTTAGTTCAAGAATATTTGGGTTTCTTAAAACAAAACATTACATATGTATTTTAACATATTTCTAAAAATAGAAAAACAAACACATGACATCATGTAGTGCATCATTGAAATCCTTAAAAGATTTCACTAGATATTTTGTGTAGATTTAGACTCTACATATCTTACACAATCTGGGATAGATATGGTTGACTTTGATAAGATTTTGGTGATCTTGCTGCCCCCGGCGGCACCAATTATTAACACGGACGGGGGCCCTTTTGAGGGATCCGTGGTCCGTGGTGCTTGCTGAGTATTTTGGCTATAAATAGCAAAGCCAAACCAAGTTGTTTTTATCCCTTTCTATCATATTCACATACATTCCTTCTCTCTTACATTTCTAATTAAGTTTCATATCATATTAGTGATCTCTTTTATAGCAAAGAAGATCAAGGCATATTCAAGCTTCAACAAGTTGTTGGAAGTCTTGTTTGTTTGTTGTTGTATGATCTTGTGTTGATCCATACATCATTGTTGTAACAAACCATCATAATCTTGTGAGTGTGAGTGGTTAGTATTTTTGTCCTTAAACTACATTGTGTGTGGGAGTGGTTGTACCCTTGAAAAGAACTCGACATCTAGCTTAGTATCGGAAATAGCGTGTAAGCGAAGTCTAAAGGTTTCTCCGTCGGTGAAAGGAGCTTGTTGACTAGTGTAGTTAAACTCTCGAGTGTGAGACTCGAGGAGTGGAGTAGGGCAAGGAAAAAGAGTCCTTGTAGACCGAACCACTATAAACAACTTGTCGTGGTTTGATTGTTTCTTTCCTTATCTACGCTTTATATATTGTTTGCATATTGATTATCATTCACTAACATATCTAAGATCAATATCAATTGATCTTTCAATAAGTTTCAAAACAAAGTTTTTAATCGGTAAACTATTCAACCCCCTTCTAGTTTTCCACAATTGGTACCAGAGCCTCGTTGGTCAAGAATTTCTAAAATATATTATATTTTATAAACTTGAAACAATCCATGGATTCCGAAAACTTTAAAGAAGGGTAATCTATGCAAAGACCACCACTCTTTGAAACCAATGGATTTATCTATTGGAAAAACTGTTTTGAAACATATGTAAAATTAAAAGATATAGATATTTGGTTTGTTATAGTTAAAGGAGACTTTAGTTCTACAACAAAAGATATTTGTGTTGATGATCAAAAGAAATTAATAGCTAAAAGTAATGAAGCTAAAATGATGCTTTATAATGCTTTGCCTAGAAAAGAATATGAAAGAATTTTTATGTGTGAAACCGCTAAAGATATTTGGGAATCTTTGATTATTACACATCAAGAAAATTCACAAGTCAAGGATAACAAAATTGATGTTCTTGTTCAACAATATGAACAATTTGTTATCCCTGAAGATGAAACCATTGATTGTAGCTTTGCGCTCTTTAATACTATTATTACATCTCTTAAAGCACTTGATGAATCTTTTCGTAGTAAGAACTTTGTCTGAAAATTTCTTAGAGCACTCCATCCAAAGTAGAGAGCTAAAGTGACGGCTATTGAGGAATCGAAAGATCTCTCAAAAGTGACACTAGACGAGCTAATCAGAAACCTCAAAGTACACGAAATGGTGATGGAGAAAGATTCGGAAATCATCAAAGGAAAAAGAGAGAAAATCAAATCCGTTGCTCTAAAAGCAAGAACGGAATCAAGTGATGATGACGAATCTTGCTCCGGTGGTGAAGATGAGGAGTATTCTATGGCCGTTAGAGATTTCAAAAAGTTCTTTAGAAGAAGAGGAAAGTTTGTAAGACAACCTCGAGAAGAAAAGAAGCCATTCCGAAAAGATCGGGATGACAAAAAGGGTAAAGGTGAAAGAAAGTGTTTTAGATGCGGTGATGCAAGTCATCTAATAGGAGATTGTCCCAAGCCACCTAAAAGCAAAACTCAACGAGCTTTTGTAAGTGGTGCTTGGAGTGATAGTGAGGATGATGAACAATCAAGCAAGGATGAGATCGCCCTAATGGCACATGAATCAAACGAGGTACATTCCGACTCATCTTATTCCTCTATTGATGATGACAATTTGCAAAAACAATATAATCAATTGTGTGAGCTTAGTCTAAAAATCATAACTAAAAATAAGTTTTTAAAGACTAAAAAGGAATTTTTAGAAAATGAACTCTATTAGTTAAAAGAAAAGGCAAAATGATTAGAAAAGGGAAAAACAAATGACGATGGTTGCAAATCATGTCAAGAGCTTAATCTTGAAATAGAAAAAATAAAGCTCACACAAGATGTTCTAATCGAACATAATTCTAAATTTAAAAGGTTTAACAAAAACATTGCTTGTGCCGATGAAATAGTTAGAATTGAAAAAACACCAGGAAACATGAATGGACTAGGATTTAATGAAGTGTTAATTCCAAAGAGTCAAACCAAAGCGGCCGAAAAAGACAAAAAAACTGTCAAAACTGATGTAGTACAACACGGACCAGACGGACCCAAAAATAGGGTTTCGTCCTTTGTAAAAATTGGTGCCATGGGGACTGCAGCAGGATAGAATGCTTGTAATACGGACCGTAGTGAATTTGTCAAAGTAACAAAGAAAACCAAGGATAATGTTAAACTAAAACCTGCTGTTACATCAGGAGTAGGACTTGCTAGAAATGAATTTAGATCTAAAACTACCCAACAACGACATAAAACACCTATTGCCAAACACCCCTTTCCTAAGAGCAACCACAACATACAACCCAACTATCAACATAACGGTTGGAATCGAAACTTTCCTAGACCATATCAAACTCCTGATTACATGCCATGGAACCCTTACCCATAATTTCTATACATGAACCAAATAAATGGTATGTTTAACCCAAACGGACCCATGAGATATTGGGGACCAAACGCTTGAGTTATTTGTGTCTTAGGTATGCTTGAAAGTTGGATTGGAACCTGATGAATGGATAAAAGACAGTGGATGCTCACGACACATGACGGGCAACAAAAGCCTCTTCTCAACATACCAAGAGTATGACGGAGGTAATGTCACTTTTGGTAGCAATCTCAAAAGCAAAATCGTTGGCAAAGGTACGATCACTCATAACTCCCTAACTATTGAAAATGTTGTTCATGTCGATAAGTTAGGATTTAATCTACTTAGTATTAGCCAATTATGTGAAAAAAAGTATAAAGTACTATTTGAAGAAAATGGTAGTTAAATACTAAAAGATGGTATCACCATAGCTAAAGGAGTTAGGAGAAATAACATATACGTCATGAAAATAGATAAAACATCTAATGACAAACTTTTTCTAACAACATTAGATTATAGCTCAACTCTTTGGCATAGACGCTTAGGTCACGCTAATATGAGACTCATCCAAAACCTATCTTCGAAAGAGTTAGTTAGGAATTTGCCAAAACTTAAATATGACCAACATTTTTGCGACGCTTGCAAAATTGGTAAACAAACTCATAGTAGTCATAAGGCTAAAAACATGGTGTCCAAATCTAAGTGTCTAGAACTTTTGCATATGGACTTGTTTGGTGCATCCGCTATAAGAAGCTATGGAGGCAACTTATTCACTTTGGTCATAGTAGATGATTACTCAAGGTTTACTTGGACGTTGTTTTTGAAAACTAAAAATGAAGCTTTTGATAAATTTGAAATTCTTAGCAAGAAAATTCAAAATCAACTAGGTGTTAACATTGTGTCGATCCGAACGGAGTTGTAGAACTTCTGTGATACAAATGGTATAACACACAACTTCTCGGCTCCTCGAACACCTCAATCAAATGGAGTTGTAGAATGTAAAAATAGGACCATTCAAGAAATGAGTAGAACAATGCTTAGTGAACAAAACATTCCTCAAAAGTTTTGGTGTAACGCCGTTGACACTTCTACATATATTTTAAATAGAGTCTTAATACGTCATTTCTTAAATAAAACACCATATGAATTATATAAATGTAAAAAGCCAACTTTACGATATTTTAGAGTGTTTGGATGTAAATGTTTCATTCCCAATACTAAAGATTATCTCACTAAGTTTGACCCAAAGTCATATGAAGGTGTATTTCTTGGTTACTCACAAACTAGTAAAGCTTACATTGTCTTAAACAAAGAAACAATGAGAGTCGAGGAATCGTTGAACATAACATTCGACGAAAGTCCACCTCCCTCTAAGACATCACCTTTGGTAGATGATGACTTAGTTGAAAGTCAACTTGTATAAAGTCAAGAAATAATTGAAAATGACAAGGAAGATGAACCATTAAATAATGAAATTATAAAAATCAAAGAATCCAAAAGTCATCCTGTAGAAAAGGTCATAGGACAACTAAATCAAAGAACCTTAAGATCACAAGCCCAAAATCAAAGTAATCATTTTTGTTTTGTATCTACCATTGAACCGAAAAACATAAATGAAGCAATAAAAGATTAATCTTGGGTAATTGCTATGCAAGAAGAGTTAAACCAATTCGTTAGAAATGATGTTTGGAAGTTAGTTCCAAAACCTAAAGATCAAACTATAATTGGAACGAAATGGGGTTTTCGAAATAAAATGGATGAAAATGGTGTAGTGTCTAGAAACAAAGCTAGGCTTGTCGCACAAGGTTATAATCAACAAGAGGGGATTGATTATGATGCAACTTATGCACCGGTAGCTAGGCTCGAGTCTATTAGAATCTTACTTGCATATGCATGTGCTTATGACTTTAAATTATTTCAAATGGATGTTAAGAGTGCATTTCTTAACGGGTTTATTAACGAAGAAGTATATGTTGCTCAACCTCCCAGTTTTACCGACTTTGAGAAACTACATCATGT
This sequence comes from Chrysanthemum seticuspe, assembly GCA_019973895.1. NCBI lineage: Eukaryota > Viridiplantae > Streptophyta > Magnoliopsida > Asterales > Asteraceae > Chrysanthemum > Chrysanthemum seticuspe. The sequence goes on along the minus strand of BPTQ01000004.1, from coordinate 91,023,707 downwards.
CTTCAAACTCAAGAAGGCATTATATGGTCTTAAGCAAGCACCAAAAGCTTGGTATGATAGACTTAAGACTTTTCTTGTTGAAAACAAATACACCATAGGATTAGTAGATAATACTATTTTTACCAAGAAAAAGGAATCACACATTATCATTGTTCAAATATATGTTGATGACATTATATTTGGATCAACTTGTCAAGAGCTATGTGATGATTTCTCTAAAATCATGCACGATGAGTTTGAGATGAGTATGATGGGTGAGTTAAACTTGTTTCTAGGACTTCAAATTAAACAACTAGAAGATGGCATATTCTTTAACCAATCTAAATACATAAAAGATATGCTTAAGAAATTTGGTCTTGAAGACTCAAAACCAACTAAGACACCCATGTCTTCGGACACTAAACTTACCAAGGATGAGGAAGGTGAATCGGTAGATAACACTAAATATAGAGGAATGATTGGTAGCCTACTCTATCTCATGGCTAGTAGACCCGACATTATGTTTAGTGTTTGTCTATGCGCTCGCTTTCAAGAAAATCCCAAGGTATCACACTTAGAAGCCTTGAAAAGGATTTTTAGATAATTAAGGGAACGACATGTTTAGGATTATGGTATCTGATAAGGTTTTAAAAGGTACCTTTTTGAGGGGTCATTTAAGCCCTTATTCGATCACTTTTGTATCCGTTATTGCTTAATATCGTTCCTTTTCACTTTTTAGGTCTCTTGAAGGCAAAATGCTGGAATGATGCTTATTTGGACGAAAAGGCGCGAATATACGAAGAAAATGGCCAAAGTCAAAATCGAGACACTCAAAGCTGCTGAAACATAAGGCGACGGCGTCACTGCATATATGCGACGCCGTCGGTAAGGCATTTTGCGACGGCTCAGAGGCGAAATTGCATGTTTTCAAGGGACGACGTCAGGTTCTAAAGGAATAGGCCGTCGCTACTCAGACGGCCTAGATGCAGCCAAGACGGCGTCAGAGCTGAAGGGGACGGCGTCACAGTCATAAGGTGACGCCGTCGCAAGGTTTACGTGGCCAAGACGAAACCCTAATGACGGCGACACGACGGCGTCACGAAACATAAGGTGACGCCGTCGCAGATGTAATCTTATATATAGAATCCGAATTTTTTAGTTTTTGGTGTGTAGTCTTTTGGAGTAAAAACCTAAAACCGAACCAAGGCTTTCTTGTGCAGTATTTTAGGGTTCTAAACCCTATTATACATCAAGATAAGTATTTACTTCATTAATTTAATTATGTCTTTGATTATTTGTGTGTATGCTTGCATGTTCTCCATGTCCGGCTAATTTATTTGTGTGTTTGCTTAGGGAATATGAAACTTAATTATTGAATATTGATTGGTTGATACTTATCTTAGTTGACTAATGATCTAGAGTGCGCTAGATTATTCGTTGTGTACTTAATGCTTGACTTTTCTTTGTGAACTTTAGAATATAATTATCTAGGTAATTGTAGGATAAAGTATTCAAGGACAACCGTAGAGTAGGCGTCTATAAATCACTAGAGGATTTGTAAACAAGACCCTTTGGTAATTTCAAAGAGTTAGGGAAATAAGCACGCCCTATAGCCTTAGAATCACAACGCAACTAGGAATAAGGACGTGACAAATCAACCATCAATAGGAGATAATTAAGGAGTAGTAAAACCTAAGTAAACACATCTTTAAACTATCATACGAGTACACATCAATTAGACATAGACTATCACAACCTTAGCTTAGATAATTAGATATAGTAGAGTAATCGGTAGCAATACCAACCCCCCAAATCCAATACCCGAGATTCGTACCTTTTCAATTTCTAAAAAACATAAAAAGATAAAAAATAATCTTCCTCAACCTCAACCTTAGCGTAGTAACTTCTTACTAGCATTCCTATTCCCCAAGAGAACGATATCAATACCCGTGGCTTACCCTAATTACTACACTACAACGATTAGGTTCACTGCCTAGGGTGTTATAAAACTTGCTCGAAGAAAAGGAAGTTTCCTTGACCCCGAACGACGCGTGTAGCGTTATCAAGTTTTTGGCGCCGCTGCCGGGGAATAGAATAGCTAGTTAGTAGTCCACCTCGTTTAGGTTTCTTTGCTTGATTCCTATCAAGTAAATTTTTCTCATTTTTTTAGCTTTCTCATAGTCTATCCCCCTTCTTCGTGACCTTTGTTCGTAACACCCATCACTTTTCACCATGGAAGATGATAACCAACAACCACGTCTTCATACCAACCCCCTTAAGCAACTTAGAACCCGCAGTTCCACCAAAACTCTTTTTGAACCATTTGCAGAACCAGAAAGAGAACTTAACAAGCGAAGAAATGCTCTCCGCAATTCTGAACATCAAGGTACTTCCATCAATTTTGATGAAGTCACGTCTGATGAAGAGTCACCTCATTCCCCACAATCCCCTGAAACCACCGTCGTTGACGATCGGAGTCAAAATGGCGAGGAAGTTCCTGCCACTCCAGCCAACGGATCCACAAATCCTCCTAAAGCGAAAACCCTCGGGGAATACTCTTCCCCCTCTGCATCTGGATTCACCAGTGCCATTGTCTATCCTTCGGAACAGGTCAATGAGATATTGCATGCGTCTGACATTTGGTTAATCCAAAAGGCATGTCAATTCCACGGATCCCACAGCGAAAACCCAATCCACCATGTCAAACAGTTTTTAAAAATCGTTGATGCTATCTATACCGACGGAGCGTCTAAGGAGACATCTAGACTCCGGTTTTTCCCATTTTCTCTTCAAGGGCAAGCCAAGGAATGGTTCGATAAGCTCCCTCCAAGGTCTATTTTCACATGGGAACAACTCTCAACCAAGTTCACAAAAAAGTTCTTTCCCCCTGGAAGAATTGCAGCAGTTAGGAGCAAAATTCTGCACTTCCATCAAACAGATGAAGAATCTATCACCGACTCCTGGAGTCGTTATAAAGATCTTATTCAGCAAGCCCCACACCACGGTATCAACCTCTGGTTGCTTGTTCAAATCTTTTACGACAATGTCTCCCGGAAGGATCAAAAAGGGATTGATTTCTCAACTGGCCGAAGAATAGCGAACCTCACTGCGGAAGAAGGGTGGAACCAAATTGAGGAATACATTCAATACCAGGACAGCCATTGGGACAAACCAACGAATGCGTTAAGCATCTCTACTTTCTCAAGTAAAGAGCTACCCTTCGATGATCGGATCGAGAAAGCACAAAAGAAGTTAGCTTATCTCAATAGATCGCCTGAACCAAAAAGGCTAATTAACCCATACCTCATATGTGACGTTTGTGGAGCGCCACACGAGAGCGATGAATGCGATGACGCCCTCCAAGAGAGCGTACTTCTTTCTAGTCATGACATCTATGATGACCCCTCACTCCTCACGTTCTATCAAAACGATGAATGTGATCCTTGGGGCAATCTAGAATGGAAAACTGAAGGAAGGGAAGGATCTGAATACTCCACCCGTGACCTCTTTGAAGAAGAACTCGGGAAGTTTACCATGGAAGGGAACACACTCTTAAAAGGTCTTGGGGAGTTTATCCGAGAGCAGCAAGCTGAATTAGAAAGTCAATTCACCAACCTTCACGAAAGAATAGGTGGATCTGGCCCAGCCCCTCACAATCCCACTTGCGCAATCACCACTCGATCAGGAACCACTACCAAGGACCCCCCACATCCTAACCAGACCCCCACCACACAAGGACCCGTGTTAGGAAATGAGACAATTCCTGAACCACCTTCAACTCCTCACGATCCTCCGCCGCAAACACCAGCACCAGCCCAACGACCAACTCTCGCTCGAATTCCCTATCCCTCTCGTCTAAAAAACCAAAAGGCTGAAGAAGACAATGAAAGAATATTGTCTTATTTGAAACAAACATCCGTCAACATACCACTCCTCGATGTATTTTATCACATCCCTAAACATAGTAAATACTTCAAGAAATTGATATCTAATCGGAAGAAGCTTGAAGGGTTGATATCATTAGGAGAAGAATGTTCGGCTATCATCCAGAAAAGCCTGCCCAAGAAGAAGGAAGATCCGGGCAGCTTTACCATTCCTTGCTCTATAGGGGCACTTTCGATGAAAAACGCCTTGGCTGATCTTGGGGCAAGCATTAACCTAATGCCTCACTCCATGTTTCTTAAACTCGGATATCCAGGACTGAAACCCACTAGGATGAGTATCCAATTGGCTGATCGATCAATCAAATATCCCATTGGAGTTTGTGAGAATGTTCTCGTAAGGGTAGGAGAATTCAAGTTCCCAGTCGATTTCGTAATTTTAGAAATGGAGGAAGATAACTCTGTCCCAATAATCCTTGGCAGACCTTTCTTAGCTACAGCTCGTGCCATCATTGATGTTCATGATGGTAAACTCACTTTACGAGTGGGGTCAGAAAGCCTAACCTTTGACATTAAGGATTCTATGAGGCATTCCTCCTCCTGCGGTCATCCGGTATATTTAGTTGAGGAAGTTGATGAATTTGTTGATGACATAGATGGCTGCATTGATGAGCATCTATTAAACGAATTCATGAATAATGATAACAACGAAATATACGACAACCAAGAAATGGAAATGGTCGGAGCTGTTTCTTTTTATCCGCGTCAGGATGAAATTGAACCTATTGAGCTTCAGAAACAGGAAAACAAGCTAAAACCATCAATCAAAGAGCCCCCTACCCTGGAACTAAAAGATCTCCCGAGTCACCTGGAATACGCCTTCCTTCAAGGAGAAGACCAACTTCCTGTCATCATAAGCTCTTCGCTAACCACTAGTCAGAAAGAGAAGCTCTTAGAAGTCTTAAAAGAATACAAGGGGGTGATTGCATGGAGTGTTGCCGACATCAAGGGAATTGATTCTACATTCTGTACTCACAAAATCCTCATGGAGGAAAATTACAAACCAACCGTTCAACCACAAAGACGGGTAAACCCTAACATCAAGGAAGTAGTGAAAAAAGAGGTCATTAAGCTTCTAGATGCAGGTCTCATCTACCCCATATCAGATAGCCCATGGGTCAGCCCGGTCCAAGTGGTTCCAAAAAAGGGAGGAATGACGGTTGTAAAAAATGAGAAGGGCGAGTTGGTGCCGCAAAGAACAGTTACTGGATGGCGTGTCTGTATTGACTACAGAAAGTTGAATGATGCTACTCGAAAAGATCATTTTCCCCTACCATTCATCGACCAAATGCTCGAAAGGTTAGCCGGGCATGAATACTATTGTTTCCTTGATGGCTTTTCAGGATACTTCCAAATTCCCATTGCCCCTGAAGATCAGGAAAAAACTACATTTACATGTCCTTACGGGACGTTTGCCTACAAGCGAATGCCCTTCGGGTTATGTAACGCACCCGCTACCTTTCAGCGATGTATGATGGCCATTTTCCACGAACTGATTGAGGACAGCATGGAAGTCTTCATGGACGATTTCTCGGTATTTGGGAATTCATTCGACATCTGTCTTTCCAACCTTAGAAAGATGTTAAAACGGTGCGAGGAAACCAATTTGGTCTTGAATTGGGAGAAATGTCATTTCATGGTAAAAGAAGGAATTGTTTTAGGGCATAAAGTCTCTGGGAGTGGAATTGAGGTCGATAGGGCAAAAATTGAAGCTATTTCCAAACTCCCCTATCCTACTACCGTAAAAGCCATTCGCAGCTTTCTTGGTCACGCAGGTTTTTATCGAAGGTTTATTAAAGACTTCTCAAAAATTGCCCGGCCAATGACACAGCTTCTTGTTAAGGATGCCCCTTTTGATTTTTCTGGAGAATGCAAAGAAGCATTTAACCGACTAAAGAAAGATCTCACTCAAGCACCTATAATGGTCACCCCTGACTGGTCTCAACCATTAGAAATCATGTGTGACGCTGGTGATTATGCTGTCGGAGCTGTGCTCGGCCAAAGGAAGGAGAAGCATTTTCAACCAATCTACTACGCTAGCAAAACCATGAATGTAGCACAAGAGAATTATACGACCACTGAGAAAGAACTTCTTGCCGTTGTTTTTGCCTTCGACAAGTTCAGGCAATATCTCGTCCTTTCTAAGACTGTCGTTTTCACCGATCACTCCGCCTTACGCTACTTGTTCTCAAAACAAGATGCTAAACCCCGGCTCATTAGGTGGATCTTATTACTTCAAGAATTCGACATTGAAATTCGGGATAAAAAGGGAGCTGAAAATCTCGCTGCTGATCATCTATCACGCTTGGAAAACCCTGATAGAGATGAATTAGACCGCACCGAGATTCGCGATTTTTTTCCCGAGGAACGGCTGATGGCCATTAAGGAGATTGAGCCATGGTATGCGGATTATGCCAACTACCTTTCCAGTAGGGTTTTGCCGAATTACATGACCAAGCAAGATAAAAAAAAATTTTCACTGCATTAAAACATTACTTCTGGGATGAACCCTTCCTCTTCCGCATATGTCCCGACCAAATCATTCGACGTTGCGTGGCCGGTAAAGAGATTGATCGAGTTCTGAAAGAATGTCATGCAGGACCGTCTGGAGGACATCATGGTGTGAATGTCACGGCACGAAAGGTTTTTGATGCCGGATTCTATTGGCCTACTATTTTTCGAGATGTTAAGAAATTAGTTCAAACATGTGATGCATGCCAACGATCAGGAAATATCTCGCGACGGGATGAGTCACCTCAGAACTATATCCAAGTCTGCGAAATATTTGACGTTTGGGGAATAGACTTCATGGGACCTTTTCCATCTTCTGGAGGAAATGAATACATTCTCGTGGCTATCGACTATGTATCCAAATGGGTAGAGGCTCAAGCCCTTAGAACTAATGATGCGAGGGTAGTTATCCACTTTCTAAAAAAACTCTTTGCACGATTCGGGATTCCCAAAGCATTGATCAGTGATAGAGGGACTCACTTTTGCAATGCTCAAATGGAAAAGGTGATGAAGAAGTATGGCGTCCCACATAGGTTTTCTACTGCATATCACCCTCAGACAAATGGGCAAGTAGAAAACACAAATAGGGCATTAAAACGAATACTTGAAAAGACGGTCCACCAGAATAGGAAAGACTGGGCATTCAAGTTAGATGAGGCACTCTGGGCATTCAGAACTGCTTACAAAACACCTATTGGAACGACCCCTTTTCGCTTGGTTTACGGAAAGGCATGCCACCTTCCCATCGAACTGGAGCAAAAAGCATATTGGGCAATTAAGGCCTGCAATATGGATTATTCTGAAGCAGGGTCAAATCGGTTCTTACAACTCCAAGAATTGGATGAACTGAGGCTGGAAGCATACGAATCATCAATCACCTACAAAGAAAGGGCAAAAAGATGGCATGATCAACGAATAAAGAATCCTAAAGAGTTTTTGGAAGGAGATAAGGTGCTCTTGTATAACTCAAGACTAAGATTATTTCCGGGAAAACTCAAATCCAGATGGTATGGGCCCTTTTCAGTAAGGAAACAGATGAGCAATGGGGCGGTGGTGTTACTAGACCATGATGGAAGAGAATTCACTGTTAATGGACAACGGGTGAAGCATTATCAATTGGATAATATTGAAATGATGAACGATGAGGACATTGTTTTAGAAGAAGAGGGCGGTGATGCAAAAACGTAGGGGTAGGACTACGAGTCTAGCTACAAGACTCTTAAATAAAGAAAAGCGCTTCGTGGGAGGCAACCCATGCTTAATTGTTTGCTTGTTAGTGTCATATATCTTTTATTAATTGTTTGTCCTCATGTTTAAATTTGTAAAAATGCTTTATTTTGTTTTTAACATCGTCTTAATTACATATAAAGGTATTTTACATAAAAGATAAGTGTAGGGAGGATTACACACGTTTTCATAAGAAACGTGAACATGAGAATAACAATTAATTAAAAGATATATATGTTTGTTTGTTCGAGTCAAATGCTTGTATCGAGTCATAATGGATGTTTTTGCAGAAATTTTTCCAGATTCTAAAGATGTAAATTTTCCAGAATTTTTTCCAGAAAATCGCAGACCAGTTTTTGTCAGGATAACCTGACGGCGTCAGGATTGCAACCTGACGACGTCAGGAAGGAATAAAAACATCAGCTTACTTTTTCTCGTTTTCTGAGCTACTTGTAAAATTTTGGAATTTTCCAGAACTTAACTTTCAAAACAAATTCTGTAAACATCCATTCCACAAGCATTATATCCTAGTTTAAATCGAGTCTTATGTATATTATTACCGCCGATTTTACGCGAAGGTTTCGTTTGTTTTCTTTTAGTGTGCAGGTTTAGTTTGTCAAGAAGAAGTTACACAAGTTTGGAAGGAGCCTTTCACGCAAAAACTCTTCTTGGAAAAGATTTAACCACCACTTTTTACGGATCCTACCGAGCTAATCAGGGGAGTATTAGTTTCTTTCGTTTTTAATTACCTTCTATTATCATAACTTTGATACTTTCGGGGAACATTGGGGACAATGTTCAGTTTAAGTGTAGGGAGGGAAAATAAACGGGAACTTTGAAACTATGCTTATCCTTGACTGTTTGCTTTGTCCAAGTGTATTTGTGTAATAAACCATGAGAAAATGTAGGTTAGGGTAATTTTAGCCAAATTTAAAATTTTTCATGACGTATAAGAGTGGGCCATTAGTCTTAACAAAAGCGTCTCATTGATAGGAAGTTGCATGACTAGCACAAAAACCCTTTACCACCTAAATTCCACCCAAAATGTGAGGATCGCCCTTAGATTAGTAGGAATTAAAGCATTCATCTTTAATGCTTAGAGTGTAAACCGGTAGTATATTAGATTCTAGAACTTGTTTTGTGATGCATTCCGAGATCGCTAGTGAGACTACACTTGTGTAGTTAGGAATAACTAAATGATAAGAGGCATTAGGATAACCCTTGTTTAATACCTGTAATATAATTACTTCTTCCACCTCGGTTGAGTAATTCCCCCACACCCTTTGCGTTGTACTCATCTTTAGTACACGATACCCCTAGTTAACCCCTCAGAGCCTATCCTTTTCGCGGTTCTCGTGATGTTTCGGTTTTTCCGGAATATCAATGAAGAGCATTGTTTACACCCCACCCCCAAATATACACCCAAATCGCCTTAGCCTACCCTTTATTGCACTCACTTTTAGTGCAAATTTATGTTATCACCTAAAACCCTTAGTTCAATTATCTGGTTGCTTGCATGAGTTGCTAAGTCGAGTCATATCCTTTGTATACAGTTTTGGGATGATTGGGATTCATGGGAAAAGTTAAAGTTTATGAAATATAGGGAAGAGAACGTTAAACTCAAATTCCCTTTGTTTGCATAATAATGTACTCCAAGTGTTTTGATCTTTTCAATTCGGGTCAAATTAGTGTTAGAGTAATAAAAACTCAAGTGTAGGGATATGTCTATAAATCCCTATCATTTTGATGTACCGTAGAGGATGGTAGAGTAAAAGTGTATGAAAAAAAAAAAAAAAAAAAAAAAAATTCCGAAAAAAAAATATATATATATATATATATAAAAAAAAAGAGAAAAAAAAAAAAAAAAAAAAAAAAAAAAAAAACAAAACCATACGGGCTACCATCCTACATCTATCTTTTAAATTATGTTTGTTTATTTTCGTTGCCTAGAGTTTTAGAGTGTCGAGTCTTGGCTTAGCAACGCCATTCTTCGTATACTTGCAACATAGAGATTTTTGACTATCCACCACTAAATAGCCTATCCCACCAAACCCTTCATTTCCCTACCGTAAGCCTAACATTACAACCCTTTAAAAGACCTCTTTGATAGTCTTTCCTAGGTGCTTACGCCAAAGCGACGGAGGTTTGATCTATTCTCAAGCCTATGGTAATCTATGTACTAGGACCGGTTAATGAGTGTTTATCTTCCATTTCCGATTTGTTATATTTCATATATACACCCGAGAGAGATGTGAGTATCCAAACACCCCATGTGAGGTGCTAGTATGTAATTTCCGTGCTTGTTATGACTTTTGCGGGGCTTATATGTGTTGTGGACCGTTTTGAATGGATGCTTCATGACCCCTAACTTATAAATTAATTGGCTAAAAGCACATTTGCTTGAGGACAAGCAAATACCAAGTGTAGGGATATTTGATAAGGTTTTAAAAGGTACCTTTTTGAGGGGTCATTTAAGCCCTTATTCGATCACTTTTGTATCCGTTATTGCTTAATATCGTTCCTTTTCACTTTTTAGGTCTCTTGAAGGCAAAATGCTGGAATGATGCTTATTTGGACGAAAAGGCGCGAATATACGAAGAAAATGGCCAAAGTCAAAATCGAGACACTCAAAGCTGCTGAAACATAAGGCGACGGCGTCACTGCATATCTGCGACGCCGTCGGTAAGGCATTTTGCGACGGCTCAGAGGCGAAATTGCATGTTTTCAAGGGACGACGTCAGGTTCTAAAGGAATAGGCCGTCGCTACTCAGACGGCCTAGATGCAGCCAAGACGGCGTCAGAGCTGAAGGGGACGGCGTCACAGTCATAAGGTGACGCCGTCGCAAGGTTTACGTGGCCAAGACGAAACCCTAATGACGGCGACACGACGGCGTCACGAAACATAAGGTGACGCCGTCGCAGATGTAATCTTATATATAGAATCCGAATTTTTTAGTTTTTGGTGTGTAGTCTTTTGGAGTAAAAACCTAAAACCGAACCAAGGCTTTCTTGTGCAGTATTTTAGGGTTCTAAACCCTATTATACATCAAGATAAGTATTTACTTCATTAATTTAATTATGTCTTTGATTATTTGTGTGTATGCTTGCATGTTCTCCATGTCCGGCTAATTTATTTGTGTGTTTGCTTAGGGAATATGAAACTTAATTATTGAATATTGATTGGTTGATACTTATCTTAGTTGACTAATGATCTAGAGTGCGCTAGATTATTCGTTGTGTACTTAATGCTTGACTTTTCTTTGTGAACTTTAGAATATAATTATCTAGGTAATTGTAGGATAAAGTATTCAAGGACAACCGTAGAGTAGGCGTCTATAAATCACTAGAGGATTTGTAAACAAGACCCTTTGGTAATTTCAAAGAGTTAGGGAAATAAGCACGCCCTATAGCCTTAGAATCACAACGCAACTAGGAATAAGGACGTGACAAATCAACCATCAATAGGAGATAATTAAGGAGTAGTAAAACCTAAGTAAACACATCTTTAAACTATCATACGAGTACACATCAATTAGACATAGACTATCACAACCTTAGCTTAGATAATTAGATATAGTAGAGTAATCGGTAGCAATACCAACCCCCCAAATCCAATACCCGAGATTCGTACCTTTTCAATTTCTAAAAAACATAAAAAGATAAAAAATAATCTTCCTCAACCTCAACCTTAGCGTAGTAACTTCTTACTAGCATTCCTATTCCCCTAGAGAACGATATCAATACCCGTGGCTTACCCTAATTACTACACTACAACGATTAGGTTCACTGCCTAGGGTGTTATAAAACTTGCTCGAAGAAAAGGAAGTTTCCTTGACCCCGAACGACGCGTGTAGCGTTATCAAGTTTTTGGCGCCGCTGCCGGGGAATAGAATAGCTAGTTAGTAGTCCACCTCGTTTAGGTTCTTTGCTTGTAGGAAAACAATTTTTCATTGTTAATACAAATGGAAATGTAAATCTTCATCACTTGCATAATGCTCTTGAATACTAAAGGTAATGCATAACTAATACGCATTCCCGGGTATATTCAAATGAAGCCACATTGAATTAGGAGCATTTGGGTTATCTCATGCCTTTTGCCAAACACCCCCACTAAAAACCATTTTATGCATAAAATGAGTCGAGATAACCGCAACTCCAAATTGTTTTCATATAGGCACACACTAGAACCAAAACGCTAAGTTTATTCTTATTTTTAACATGTAAATTCTTGCTCATAGGAATAACCATGGTAGCCGCAAGATTCTATGATCACAAGGATACTCTTAACTACATTCCCAAACATCACAAAACCAATGGCCTCTCCAAAGAACAAGTCGAAATCTTTAAGAGTCTAGAGCAAAGGTACTTCCATGAGGGTAGAACCATTCACTCCTCCTTTGTCGACGGAACCAATCTCCGTCAAGAACTTGCCACCATTCACTTCGATTGTCTCGTTGACATCGATGAACCCATTTGCCCTAGGTTTGTTTTAGAATTCTATGCTAGTGTTACGGCTTTCATTGATGAGGATGATGAATTTGCTCTTGGGTTTAGGATCAATCAAAACGACTACTCCATCTCCTTAAGCCAATTTGCTCAAGTGCTAGAAATTCCCAACCAAGGTACATGTGTCTACTCGGATAAGTGGTCACTCACCATCCTTGATGCAATCAATGACCGCTCTCTTCCCTACCAAACTCCTTTAGCGGATAAGGATGTCATCCGTGAGCACCTTTTTAACGAAAGGGCCGCTCCAACTCGTGTTACCCGTAAGGGAAAGGAAGTGAACCGAGATCCATATGGTATGGAGCTCAATGAGCTTAAGCCCGAGTTTAAGAAGTGGGAGGAACTCCTTAGAGCCAATGTCATTAGCACTATAGGAAATATGGACCATATCAATGCTTGCATTTGTCACATGCTCTACAACTTGTCCACCCATCAACCATTTAACCTAGCCTACTACATTGCTAGGAGAATGATAGACATTCCAACTCAAGGATCGGTCGCTCTTCCTTACGGGATGCTCCTCACCCGTCTCTATAGAGCATTTGCACCCATTCCACCAAGCCCAAAAGGGTTGAAGCTTGACTATGCTCTCATCCCTCACATATTTGTGCCCTTGAGTGACGAACGAGTGGCTAAGACTAAAGGTAAAAGAGCAAAACCTCCAACTCCTTCATCATCATCATCATCATCAAATAGCTCCGAGGACGGTCTCCCAAATTCTCGCCTTCCACCTCAAGAGTACTATGCATCTCTCCCCGAGATTGAGAATGAATCGGAGGAGTTCAAGCAAACCAAGGGGATGTTCAAATGCCTTGGTAGGATGATGACTGAGATCTACAAGAAGTTGGATAGGTTAGGTTCATTTGAAGAAGTGTTTAGAACATGACAATAACTATGATGTACGATACAATTTGGTTGTTTTTAATTTGTAGGATGATAATATGACCTAAAACAATGTTGTATGCTAACTGGTTCATGCAGGGGATAACACAAGTGTGTTATCAAATTTTACCCATTTTCACTTATATGTGAAAATCGTTAGCCCTTGGTCAAAGTCTATGCTCCACTATGTTTGTATATGTGTTATCAACTTTTCCTAACTAGAAACAATTAATGTCACATGTTTTAAGCAATATTTTAGGTTTTGGAAAAGTCCCCGACACCTAAAAATATGGCCTGTGTTGATTTCTGGTCTCCACGGACAGGTCGGCACCAAAATTTTGATACCGTCTGTTATGCATTTTGGTACCTCCGTACATGTACAGACGGACCAGGCGACACCATTTTAAGGGTTCCGCCTGTGTAAACTTTTGGTGCCGTGGATCCTATAGGTAATTTTCAAAATTTCGCCTATTTCAACATTTCAAATTATCATACATTGCTTCTAGGTTAATCTTAACTAGTTCTTACCCATATTAGAACTAGTGTAACACATTTAGGCATATAGGATATCCATTACCCACCAAAATTCAAAAATCTCAAAAATCCACCCAAGGAGCCCTTTTTCGTAAAGGAAGGAACCAAAAATTTGGTTCCTTGCAATCCGTGGGTGTGACAACTCGCAATTTCAAGTCATTTCTCAAGTTTCACTATTTCATCATTTATCGTAAACTAGGTTTACGTGTTCCAAATTCGCGTAACCTTAATGGTATAGCGGCGAATTCATGATCATATCATCACGAACACTTCATATGGACTAAGTTTAGTCTACATTTCATTAGCATCATTTACATCATGTTAGTTCATTCATGATTTTACATTTCACATTTAACGCGTAAATTTCATATTAAATAAACGTTATCGCGTAAGTTATTATTTTGAACATTTAATCCGATACTTCCAAAATGATCCCGATATATTTTTATACTTACATTTAGTTTATAAAAACTATATTTTGAGTTTACCTAGTGTTTTAAATTTATTTTGTATATAAATCGTTAAACTTGTATTATTACGACACTTTTCTTAAAAACTATACGATAATTATTATATCACTCAAATTTTACAAGAAATATATTTTTACAATTTTTATGATCTTAATATAATTTACTTTGGTCCATTAAAATTTATTTTAACTAAAACTACTATAGTTTCACAAATGTATACAAGTTACCATTTATCTCAAATACACTTACATTTTGACTTACACATTTTATACATATACATTATATAAAAGAAAAAGAAAAAAATATATATGCATTGTGAATACATCCCCTTTGGCGTCCAAATGAGGGTAATGCATTAATTGTTGGAAGATTTTTCATACATAGATAGATTTATACACTATCCTACCTTTACACATTTCATTCATTCCACAATAATTCAAGTTGAAGTCAAGTTGCTTTTCTCTCATTGTTTTCCTTCTCTCTAACCGGCCAAACAAGAGGGTGAAGAGAGATCATCAAGTTTTTTCCAAGTTCAAGCTAAAACAATCTAGATTACACTCTTATAAAAGGTTTTGAAATAAAAACCTAGGGTGTTTAGGTTAATCCTTGTTCTAATCACCTCATCATAGTAGCTTGTAAGCATATTACTTTCATTTTACATATTTCATTTTCATTTCATAAGTATTTCTTCATTTTTGAGCAAACATGCAAGACTTATTGTTGTTTATACCATTTTTACATTGATTTTAAGAGTTTAATATATATAAAGTCATCCTATAATTATTCCCTTGTTATATATTGGTCTTGATGATGTCTAGGAACCCATGACACCCTAAGAAGGTGTATGGTAGGATTAGAATAGCTTTGGAGTTGATTTGAAGGGATTGGAATAGGTTTAGTACGAGAAAAACTATTTTTGACAAGTATAAATAAGGGTCTGATCTTGTTTTGTTTTTCTGGAAAATCTGACAGTAGACATGAGTTTTTGGCCTAGATATTTAGAAAATATACTTTAAAACGAATCCGTGGCCGCTTGAACGGATTAAAACGGAGTTATAACGAAGAAGTTATGAATTTTTCAAGTTTGATGACGAAATATATATTTTTCTGAAATTTCAGCAACCTATTATTGTTTTATTCGAGTCAAAAACGAGTCCTAAGCTTTACAAATTATTTCGACTTATCAAAAATATATTAGTATATTTCGATACGAAGCTAAGGACGTATAATACGTAGAAAACGGATTTGAAACGACTAAGATATACACGTTTTCATAAAATTGCCGTAACTATTATTTTTAGAAAAACTATATTATTTTTACGAGATAAGTGTTACGGTAACTAAAACGACCATGTTGAAGGCTATTTTTAACGATGATGTAAAACTTTTTGTAACGAGATGTCTTCTAATAAAATCGAGATCACCAAGCATATTTTTCAAAATGATCAACCGTTTGTATAGCGGAGTTGTAATAAATTATTTGCGGATGCTTAAACTTTGCCGAAACTCACTTTTTACACAACATTTGGACAAAATCACCATCTTTAACCCTTATTATCTTTATGTTCGAGACCTCTATGACGGAAACTCATGTACTAAAACTTCTAGATTTTGATACAAGCTTTCCAAAACCGTCGAGTTCGTTTCCTAACGTTCGACGTACACCATTTTACGACTAGTTTTTCGAAGCCATTTTTGTCACTTTCATGAAATTTCCAACGACATTATTTTGCGTCGAAAAGTGAAAATTTCACAATAAATCATTACGGAACTATAATAGGATGACATTTTGACGTAAATACTTGTAAAGTAATTTAAGAATGGTCAAGACGTCAAAAGAGTATTTTTCGACGATAAGTATTATTTTAAAAACTCACAAATGGTATAAATAACATACGAAATGCATGCATAACGTTACATCATAACTCATTACGTATCATATCATTCATAATAGGTCATTTTCGAGATTCACGCTACATTTCAGTGTATCCACTTTTGCCATCGCATTATTGTCCAAGTGAGTCATAGCCCCACTTTTTCTCGTTTTAATTATTTATGAAACTCTTTGGGGGAGATGCATGCTCAATGATTTTTATTACATTCATGACTATTTTCAAATTATATGTTTATCCGAACTGAATGTTTAGTCATGCGAAGTAACAGTATTGCCATACTTGGAATTTCCATATCATAATCATTGGACTGATGGTCTTGGTATAATCATTGAACTGATGGTCTGGGTATAATCATTGAACTGATGGTCTTGGTATAACCAGTGAACTAATGGTCTTGGTAGAATCATTGAACTAATGGTCTTGGTACAATCCTGAGCTAATGGTCAAGGAACAATTTGAAACCGTACGAATTATGTGTTATATTAAGTAACTGTGGATACATTAAGTTAGGCACTATTTTGTGAATTCATTTGACGATGTGGGCTTGAACATAAACTATATTACATTTTGGCAATGGGTTGTGAATACACAGGTTGCAAGTTTTGTATGGGCGGAACTTGGAACTGAGTGGATTTACAATGCCTTTGCTGCATAAACGATTTTTGAAAGGCTTTACATTTCAACACAAACCCTATGAACTCACTCAACCTTTGTGTTGACACTTTTTAGCATGTTTTATCTCAGGTATCTAATGCATTTACTTCATGGCATGCATTTGGACATCATGGAGTCGTGATGACGACTCGTCTCACTTGAGTTTTACGTACTTTAAAACATCGTTTGAATTGTAACAAACTTATTTCCGCACAAGTTGATTTTCTTATGGGACCTATACTTTGTAAATTCTGATTGTTTTATTAAATCAAACGATGTTCTTTTCAAATGACACTTTAGGTCGTTCAATATATCTGTAACTGTGATGCTATGACAGTCAATCCCCAGGAATTCCATTCCGCTGCAAAACAGGTAATTTGGGGGTGTGACAGATTGGCATCAGAGCTTCGGTTATAGAGAACTAGGTTGCATCATTGACCCTAGACTATAACTACATCATCATAGCATCTCATCATTTCATTATAAGTGCACGTTCACTTTACATGCGGTTTATACGTACATTTTTCGAGTTATTTACTTTCATTTCAAATCGATTGTCACATGGATGCCCTTAAATGCCCATTCCATTATTCTTTCTTCATACTCCAATGTCGAGAATGCCTTGTTATTCCCCATCAAAATTTCAACATCAATTGACTCATCATCGATAACGTCGAATGCCGAGATAAACCCTTAAGTAGGGCAAAGTCACTCTCACTCCTTTGTTTCATCACTAACATGTCGAGTTACACGTTACTAACACATTAAGTCACTAAACCATTATACATTTGAAGCACTTACGACATCTCATAACCCATTTCTTAGGAAACCGTCGATCATTTTGAAAAATAACCTCAAACTTATCATTTCTTATCACATCTCTTTGGAGCGTTTATTATTGACATCGGACTTTGCTACATCTCACCTTTCCTTTTATTTTGAAGAAGATATGGCGCCGAAGAAAGCTGCACCCGAATTGACACTAGCGGCTATTCAAAAGTTGGTAAGGGATAGCGTAGCCGATGCTCTAAGGATTGAAAGGGAAACGGTGGCTGCTGCTGCTGCTGAGGCCGCGGCTGCTGCTGAAGCCGCTAGGCTTGCTGCTGCTGCAGGAAATGCAGGAGGGTCCGGAGTTAAAATCTGTTCGTATAAGGATTTCAAAAGTGGAGATCCCACTAAGTTTAGAGGTACCGAAGGAGCCACTGCCATGGTTCGATGGTTTGAGAAATTGGAGTCCGTGTTTTTGTTATGTAATTGCCCGGATGATAGCAAGGTCAAGTTTGCTACGAGTACCCTACTTGATGGAGCATTGTCGTGGTGGAACTCTTATGCTCAACCGATGGGAATGGAGAATGCTTTCAAGCTCACTTGGGAGCAATTTAAAGGTTTGGTAACAAAGAAGTTTTGTCCACGTACGGAAGTGAAGAAGTTGGAGACCGAATTCTATGAGTTGGTAACTATTGGGTATGACATTGATACTTACATTCGAAGGTTTCAAGAATTGGCCGTGTTATGCCCATCTATGGTTTCGGATAATGAGAAGCTACTGGAGGCTTTTATTGAAGGACTTCCCGAAATTATTCAAGGTGACGTGACTTCCTTTGATCCGCAAACGATTGAGGAATCTATTCGATTGTCTCAAAAGCTTATGGCACAAGTAGTAAAGAGGGGCAACACCACCAACACCAACCGTAACAACAATACCAACAACCGCACCAACTACCACAATAACCAAAACAACAACAACAACGATGATAACCAAATCAACAACAACAAAAGGAAATGGGAAAACGACCAAGGAGGTTATAACAACAACAACCAAAACCGCAACACTAACCGTCATCAACAACAAAATAGAAGGCAAGAAGCGGGAATGGTTTATGTTGCTGCACCAATAGAAGGCAGAGGTTATGCTGGAACCTACCCACTATGTAATCGATGTAAGTATCATCACACGGGTATTTGTCCTGCTAAGTGCTACAAGTGTCAACAACTGGGACACCTTGCCAGGAATTGTAGAGGCAAGGCCATGGTTACATGTTACAGATGCGGGGAGCAAGGACACTATCGGAATCAATGTCCTCAAAACCAAGGTCAACAAGTTGAAGGTGCTCATGGGAATGCATACATGTTAGGAGGAGGAGAAGCTCGTCAAGGTATCAACGACGCGGAAGACTGAAGAAGTTCGGAAACTAACAGTCTTATTTTTCTTTATGTACTATGTCGTACTAAGTTTATGTCTTTCATCGTATCATAATCTTATGACTTAAGATGTACTACTTTTGCTAAACCACTCGTTGTAAAATATTCTCATCTATCGTACTTATTGTCTTTCCGATTTGTTTTTACTTACGAGAATTTTACTCCCTTTTACTTTAACTACCATTTTAACGACACGGTTTAAATCTTTGTAAACATCGAGAGTTATAACAACTAAACCGAACGTCACATCATCGTTCCTTAATTATACATAGCCTAGCTAACTATGTCTAATTCTGGAGGGATCATGTTATGTTGGGAGCAGTTATTTATAAATCTTAGTGCAAGCAAAATATTCACATGTTCCAATTCAAAGTGTTACTTATGAGAGATTCATCCGATGTTTTCTCTACTAACGATATTTTGTACGCTCTCAATCATTGATAACCGTAACGACACTTCTCCATACCTTCTTTCCTCGTTATTCATCACAAACTCAAAAATTCGATAGACCAACACGAACTGAATTCAGGGACTGAATTCCTTTTTGGATGGGCTAATGTGACAACTCGCAATTTCAAGTCATTTCTTAAGTTTCACTATTTCATCATTTATCGTAAACTAGGTTTACGTGTTCCAAATTCGCGTAACCTTAATGGTATAGCGGGGAATTCATGATCATATCATCACGAACACTTCATATGGACTAAGTTTAGTCTACATTTCATTAGCATCATTTACATCATGTTAGTTCATTCATGATTTTACATTTCACATTTAACGCGTAAATTTCATATTAAATAAACGTTATCGCGTAAGTTATTATTTTGAACATTTAATCCGATACTTCCAAAATGATCCCGATATATTTTTATACTTACATTTAGTTTATAAATACTATATTTTGAGTTTACCTAGTGTTTTAAATTTATTTTGTATATAAATCGTTAAACTTGTATTATTACGACACTTTTCTTAAAAACTATACGATAATTATTATATCACTCAAATTTTACAAGAAATATATTTTTACAATTTTTATGATCTTAATATAATTTACTTTGGTCCATTAAAATTTATTTTAACTAAAACTACTATAGTTTCACAAATGTATACAAGTTACCATTTATCTCAAATACACTTACATTTTGACTTACACATTTTATACATATACATTATATAAAAGAAAAAGAAAAAAATATATATGCATTGTGAATACATCCCCTTTGGCGTCCAAATGAGGGTAATGCATTAATTGTTGGAAGATTTTTCATACATAGATAGATTTATACACTATCCTACCTTTACACATTTCATTCATTCCACAATAATTCAAGTTGAAGTCAAGTTGCTTTTCTCTCATTGTTTTCCTTCTCTCTAACCGGCCAAACAAGAGGGTGAAGAGAGATCATCAAGTTTTTTCCAAGTTCAAGCTAAAACAATCTAGATTACACTCTTATAAAAGGTTTTGAAATAAAAACCTAGGGTGTTTAGGTTAATCCTTGTTCTAATCACCTCATCATAGTAGCTTGTAAGCATATTACTTTCATTTTACATATTTCATTTTCATTTCATAAGTATTTCTTCATTTTTGAGCAAACATGCAAGACTTATTGTTGTTTATACCATTTTTACATTGATTTTAAGAGTTTAATATATATAAAGTCATCCTATAATTATTCCCTTGTTATATATTGGTCTTGATGATGTCTAGGAACCCATGACACCCTAAGAAGGTGTATGGTAGGATTAGAATAGCTTTGGAGTTGATTTGAAGGGATTGGAATAGGTTTAGTACGAGAAAAACTATTTTCGACAAGTATAAATAAGGGTCTGATCTTGTTTTGTTTTTCTGGAAAATCCGACAGTAGACATGAGTTTTTGGCCTAGATATTTAGAAAATATACTTTAAAACGAATCCGTGGCCGCTTGAACGGATTAAAACGGAGTTATAACGAAGAAGTTATGAATTTTTCAAGTTTGACGATGAAATATATATTTTTCTGAAATTTCAGCAACCTATTATTGTTTTATTCGAGTCAAAAACGAGTCCTAAGCTTTACAAATTATTTCGACTTATCAAAAATATATTAGTATATTTCGATACGAAGCTAAGGACGTATAATACGTAGAAAACGGATTTGAAACGACTAAGATATACACGTTTTCATAAAATTGCCGTAACTATTATTTTTAGAAAAACTATATTATTTTTACGAGATAAGTGTTACGGTAACTAAAACGACCATGTTGAAGGCTATTTTTAACGATGATGTAAAACTTTTTGTAACGAGATGTCTTCTAATAAAATCGAGATCACCAAGCATATTTTTCAAAATGATCAACCGTTTGTATAGCGGAGTTGTAATAAATTATTTGCGGATGCTTAAACTTTGCCGAAACTCACTTTTTACACAACATTTGGACAAAATCACCATCTTTAACCCTTATTATCTTTATGTTCGAGACCTCTATGACGGAAACTCATGTACTAAAACTTCTAGATTTTGATACAAGCTTTCCAAAACCGTCGAGTTCGTTTCCTAACGTTCGACGTACACCATTTTACGACTAGTTTTTCGAAGCCATTTTTGTCACTTTCATGAAATTTCCAACGACATTATTTTGCGTCGAAAAGTGAAAATTTCACAATAAATCATTACGAAACTATAATAGGATGACATTTTGACGTAAATACTTGTAAAGTAATTTAAGAATGGTCAAGACGTCAAAAGAGTATTTTTCGACGATAAGTATTATTTTAAAAACTCACAAATGGTATAAATAACATACGAAATGCATGCATAACGTTACATCATAACTCATTACGTATCATATCATTCATAATAGGTCATTTTCGAGATTCACGCTACATTTCAGTGTATCCACTTTTGCCATCGCATTATTGTCCAAGTGAGTCATAGCCCCACTTTTTCTCGTTTTAATTATTTATGAAACTCTTTGGGGGAGATGCATGCTCAATGATTTTTATTACATTCATGACTATTTGCAAATTATATGTTTATCCGAACTGAATGTTTAGTCATGCGAAGTAACAGTATTGCCATACTTGGAATTTCCATATCATAATCATTGGACTGATGGTCTTGGTATAATCATTGAACTGATGGTCTGGGTATAATCATTGAACTGATGGTCTTGGTATAACCAGTGAACTAATGGTCTTGGTAGAATCATTGAACTAATGGTCTTGGTACAATCCTGAGCTAATGGTCAAGGAACAATTTGAAACCGTACGGATTATGTGTTATATTAAGTAACTGTGGATACATTAAGTTAGGCACTATTTTGTGAATTCATTTGACGATGTGGGCTTGAACATAAACTATATTACATTTTGGCAATGGGTTGTGAATACACAGGTTGCAAGTTTTGTATGGGCGGAACTTGGAACTGAGTGGATTTACAATGCCTTTGCTGCATAAACGATTTTTGAAAGGCTTTACATTTCAACACAAACCCTATGAGCTCACTCAACCTTTGTGTTGACACTTTTTAGCATGTTTTATCTCAGGTATCTAAGGCATTCACTTCATGGCATGCATTTGGACATCATGGAGTCGTGATGACGACTCGTCTCACTTGAGTTTTACGTACTTTAAAACATCGTTGGAATTGTAACAAACTTATTTTCGCACAAGTTGATTTTCTTATGGGACCTATACTTTGTAAATTCTGATTGTTTTATTAAATCAAACGATGTTCTTTTCAAATGACACTTTAGGTCGTTCAATATATCTGTAACTGTGATGCTATGACAGTCAATCCCCAGGAATTCCATTCCGCTGCAAAACAGGTAATTTGGGGGTGTGACAGTGGGTGATCTGATTCTAAAGATCCCATCATCATTAGAACACATTTATTGCAAATCTTTGTCTCTTCACTCCATCCTTCTTGTATGGATTGACTTGGGTGATATAGCATTAAACCCACTTCAAAATCATTAGGAATCTCATCTCTTCTATGGTTTAACATCAAATCAAACACATTTCTCCATAATTTTCAAATCCTATAAATTAAGAGCTTTTACCATGATCATCTTCACACCTTCTCAACTCTTATCATCTACTAGCAAAAACTTAAGCCAAAATGACTAAGTCTTCACCATCAACAAATCCTTGCAAAAGAACCGCTAGAATGAGCGTAAGACCTTGTTGTTTCGTCAACATAAGCTCCTCTTCTGAGTCATCTCCATTAACCATCTCATCTTCCATAAGAGATGAAAAAACTCTCACTTTGGCTACTCGTACACCACCTCCACAATCACCTATCATCATCACTACTCCACCACCAACAAAGACTCCTAGCTCACCACCACCGGCTCCTATCCAAACATCAAAATCACCATCACCTCCAAAATCTCCAACACTCATCCCATTAGCGTTATTCTCTACACCACCTACATCTCCAAATCCATTTTTGGAAGACTTGGAGGACTTGCCTCCTAGGCCCAATCATCCACCACCGCTACCATCTTTTGGTACTATTGAGCGAATAGCTCATGAGTCTCCACGTCCATTTTTTGACCCAAACGCCCCATTAGGGCCAAGACCTCTTCTTTTCCATCTCATCCACAAGAAAATCCATGGTCCTTTGTATGGAGATCAACCACTACCTAAAACATCAATGCCCTCTCATATAGAGGACATTGAGGAATCCATGTGGGATGATCACCCCACCAAAGAAGAGATTGAAGCCGAGCTCAATCATCTCCACCAATTTTCCAATATGGTGGATTCGCATCTTAGTGATGCCATGCAAAGGCAAAGTGGTTTGCTAGCCTCCATAATCACCACTCCAAATACCAACACCAACACCTCCACCATTCCACCACCACAAAACCATAAACCATACTACCCTCCTAGACATGGTTGCTCCAATTGTGAGCGGACCGCCCAAATCACCGAAAGGACCCAGGTGATGGTCCATGAGCTTCAAGACGAAATGAGGTTCATCCTCAATCACATCCTAGAGCGCATCAATGCTCTTGCTCATCCACCACCTCAACAGGAGGGTCCTAGTTTATTCTCTTTAAGCATTTTTATTTTTCTAGGTTTTTCTTTGTATTTTTTATTTTATTTTCTAGGATAATTTTTTAGGATTTTATTCTTGTACTAACACTTCATTGTGTTCCCTTTTCATGATTTTATATCATGAAAAATTTTAACAAATGAATGGTGTTTCGTATATTGTCGTTGATTGTTACATGATGTTTGGAAATGCTTGTGATGATGCTTATTACTAACAATTTTTTTGTAGCTTTTTCACAATCCATGTATCTTTCTCTTGACACTCAATTTAGGGGGAGCATTGGTCAAGGGGGAGATAATGGCTCGGGCTCATAACATATTCCGCCTCGCATCTTCTTTTTGTTGAGACAAAAATGGGGAGAAATATATAGAGCTTGGTTATATTTGACTTTTATAAAAAGTCAACTGCATACTTTGACTTTCTGAAAAGTCAACATCATGTCTAAATTGGACATACTTGCATTATCATCTTTATCTTTCAAGTTCTAAAACTAATATTTTTATAACTCTTGTACATTCTTTACATCTTTCATAAAAATAAAATTTATGTTTTGTCCTCAACAAAAAGGGGGAGATTGTTAATACAAATATCGTCATTAAACGTTATTTATATTTTATGATCTTTACATAAGTTTTGTTAACGACAAAAGTAAATTTAATTTTTATAAAGCTTAAAGCTTGTCAAGTTTAATAGATATTAAAACAAGCTTTTCAAATAATATCTTCATCACTCAAGCATTTACATTTTGATTAATCATATTTTGATATGACTCTAAACGATAATGTATGTTAGTATTTTTAGTTCAAGAATATTTTGGTTTCTTAAAACAAAACATTACATATGTATTTTAACATATTTCTAAAAATAGAAAAACAAACACATGACATCATGTAGTGCATCATTGAAATCCTTAGAAGATTTCACTAGATACTTTGTGTAGATTTAGACTCTACATATCTTACACAATCTTGGATAGATATGGTTGACTTTGGTAAGATTTTGGTGATCTTGCTGTCAGACCTTGGCGACACCAATTATTAACACAGACGGAACCCTTTTGAGGGATCCGTTGTCCGTGGTGCCTGCTGAGTATTTTTGGCTATAAATAGCAAAGCCAAACCAAGTTGTTTTTCATCCCTTTCTATCATATTCACATACATTCCTTCTCTCTAACATTTCTAACTCAGTTTCATATCATATTAGTGATCTCTTTTATAGCAAAGAAGATCAAGGCATATTCAAGCTTCAACAAGTTGTTGGAAGTCTTGTTTGTTTGTTGTTGTATGATCTTGTGTTGATTCATACATCATTGTTGTAACAAACCATCATAATCTTGTGAGTGTGAGTGGTTAGTATTTTAGTCCTTAAAATACATTGTGTGTGGGAGTGGTTGTACCCTTGAAAAGAACTCGACATCTAGTTTAGTATCGGAAATAGTGTGTAAGCGAAGTGTAAAGGTTTCTCCGCCGGTGAAAGGAGCTTGTTGACTAGTGTAGTTAAACTCTCTAGTGTGAGACTCGAGGAGTGGAGTAGGGCAAGGAAAAAGAGTCCTTGTAGACCGAACCACTATAAACAACTTGTCGTGGTTTGATTGTTTCTTTCCTTATCTACTCTTTATATATTGTTTGCATATTGATTATCATTCACTAACATATCTAAGATCAATATCAATTGATCTTTCAATAAGTTTCAAAACAAAGTTTTTAATCGGTAAACTATTCGACCCCCATTCTGGTTTTCCATATATGTGAAACAATTAAAGAACCAAAATCCTAAATTAAAAAAATTGAAGCGCCCACGTACAAATTTATCTTATAGCATTCAACAATACACAAGAACCCTAAATTTTCACAACCCTTAAGCAACAATTAAAGAACCAAAAATTCTATATTAAACAAATTGAACAGCTAAACATCTTTGAAAAGGCCTTTCAATCGATTGACCAACTTAGATGACTTCACACTACAGAAGAATGTAGGGTACTTAATTACTCGGCTTAGGTTGCTTGAGACCCTCGACTTACCAAAGGGTAGGCCTTTGACGTCGGGTAGGAACCTTTGTTGATAGGCTATGACGAATTGACCAAAGGATGTCTAGTGAATTGAACCCCCACTTGAATCAATAGGAAGTAATTAGAAAACATAGACATAACATGATAGGATGAATAATTAGGTTAGCACACGTTTTCTCCATTGTTCAAAACCTCGTTTATTTTCAGGATTTTATTTATTGCCTTTTAGTTTAATTAATCATTTCACCTTAAACCTTTTAAACACGTGACATTAGACTTAATTAGGATCCTCATCTACATAGCTCTTGGGAACGACCTCGACTTTACCACCTTCTATACTACGCACGATCGGGTTCACTGCTCGTTAGTGCAATAGGTAGACCTTAGGTAGACGAGACTTTAGAAATATTAAATCCTAGTCAGAAATCCTGCATCATAATTTAAAAAGCTCTTTAGAAGAAGAGGAGGGTTCATGAAACAACCTTATCATGACAAGAAAGGCTTCTAGAAATTCAAGGAAGACAAAAGGAGAAAGGATGATCGAAAGTGTTTTAAGTGTGGTGATCCAAATCATTTCATTAGTGATTGTCTCAAACACCCAAGTAGTGAGCAAAATGCCTTTTTAAGCGACTCATGAGGTATGAGTGAAGAAGAGAAGGAATATATTTGCCTCATGGCTGATTGCAACAAGACAGTGGATGCACGAGGCATATGACGGGTAAGAAAAGCCTATTCCTACAAGGCTTACGATGGAGGTAACATAGTGTTTGGAAATGCTAAAAGCAAAATCATAAGCAAAGGTATGATCTCTCATAAATATTTAACCATAAATGATGTTAGTCACGTAGAAAATCTTAACTTTTAGCATTAGTCAAATCATCGATAAAAGTGTATGTTTTATTTAGCGAAACCGGTAGTGAAATACTTAAGACGACATTACCATAGGAAGAGGGATTATGAAAAATGATCTTTTTGTAATGAAAATCGGAAATTCTTCTAAAGATAAAGTTTGCCTAAATTCAATAGATGATACTTCGAACCTTTGGCATCAAAGATTGGGCCACGTTGATATGCGACTTATTTAATCGCTATCATCTAAAGAACTTGTTAGAAATTGACCAAAAATGAAATATGAGCAACATTTATGTGATGCTTGTAATATAGGAAAACATGTCCATGCGAGTCATACAGCTAAAAATATGGTTTCCACTACTAAGTTTCTAGAACTTTTACAAATGGACTTGTTTGGTCCATCGGCTATTCAAAGTTACGGTGGAAACTTCTATACTTTGGTAATAGTAGATGACTACTCAAGATATACATGGACTATATTTTTGAAAAATAAAACTGAAATTTTTTATCAGTTTAATATTAAGCAAGAAAATTCAAAAACAACAAGGTTCTCCTATTGTGTCTATTTGTATGGATCATGGTCGAGAGTTTGACAACGAAGTACAATTCAGAGCTTTTTGTGACGCTAATGGTATCACTCACAATTTCTTAGCTTCACGTACTCCACAATCAATTGGGGTAGTTGAACGTAAAAATGGTACTTGTAGGAAATGAGTCGAACCTTCTTAAATGAACAGTCAATCCCTCAGAATTTTTTGTGTAATGCCGTCGACACATCTACATATATATTAAATAGAATCTTAATAAGACCTTTCTTAGGAATGACTCCTTACGAGTTAATTAAAGGTAAACATTTTCCACTTGATTACTTTAAAGCATTGTTGCAAAAGTCGGTCGAATCGGCCGATTAATCGGTAATCGGCCACACACCGTGTAGAATTTTGAAAATCTGTCAAAAAATCGGCCAGGTAAAAAAAATCGGCCAAAAATCGGTCAAAAATCGGCCGAATCGGTCAAAAATCGGTCGAATCGGTTAAAAATCGGCCGAATCGGTCAAAAATCGGTCGAATCGATCAACTTTAAAAAACTAATAATTTCACTTATGACGCACAATGGGGATCTTTTATTCACTTATAACGCACAATGAGCCTCATAATGATAATTAGAGCCTTTTATTGAGATTTGGAAACACAGTAGGCTTAAAATCAGTTAAGATCTTTAGTTTGGTCTCCAGAAATACCCAAAACTTTCAGGAAATGCCAATCCGATTAATCACCGATTAATCCCGCCTTGACCAATTACTCGCTGCAGGGTGGTCGACCGCCCGACTACCGATTCACGATTTTTGCAACATTGCTTTAAAGTCTTTGGAATCAAATGATTTTTTTTAAACACAAAAGACTATCTCACCAAATTCGATCCTAAATCCATTGAAGGTGATTCTTAGGATACTCACCCAATAGTAAAGCTTACGTAGTTCATAATGAAGAAACCATGAAAATTGAAGAGTATTTAAATGTTAAGTTCGACGAAAGTCCTCCTCCCAAATCCATACCACTTGTAGACGACGATATAATAGAAAGTCAAGTTCCTAATAACCAAATCAAGAAAATAAAAGATAAGGAAGATGAACAATGAAATTTTCAATGTTAAAGAATCTGAAAATCATCCTTTAGAAAGAGTCATAGGAAAATTAAACAAAAGAACCTTACGTTCACAAGCACAAAATCAAATAACTTTTTATGTTTTGTATCTTCCGTAGAACCCAAATATGTTAATGAGGCTATTAAAGACAAAAGTTGGATAATAGCAATGCAAGAAGAACTAAATCAATTTGTCACTAATGATGTTTAGAATCTTGTTCCATCTCCTAAAAACCAAACCGTTATTGGTACTAAATGGGTTTTCGAAAATAAAATAGATGAAATTGGTATCGTATCTAAAAATAAGGCTAGACTTGTTGCACAAGGATACAATCAACAAGAAGGAATATATTTTGATGAGACATATGATCCAGTAGCAAGATTGGAATCTATAATAATGCTCCTTGCATATGCTTGTGCTAATGATATCAAACCTTATCAATTGGATGTTTAAAGTGCTTTAATAAATGGGTTTATAAATGAAGAGGTTTACATATCACAACTCCTGGGTTTGTTGACTTCGAAAAACCTAAATATGTATACAACCTTAAGAAAGTTCTTCATGGTCTTAAACAAGCACCTCAGGCTTGATATGATAGACTTAAAACTTTTCTTTTAGAACACAAATATACCATGAGATTAGTAGAAAACACCTTATTCACCAAGAAAAACAGATCACATATCATCATTGTCCAAATATATGTGTACGACATTATATTCGGATCTACTTGTCAAGAATTGTGTGATGATTTTTCTAAAAATAAGCACGACGAGTTCGAAATGAGTATGATCAGAGAATTAAATTTTTTCCTCAGTCTACAAATCAAACAATCAGAAGATGGTATCTTCTTTAACCAATCTAAATATATCAAGGAAATGCTAAAGAAATTCGGCTTAGAAGATTACAAGCCTATTAAAACACCAATGTCCTCTAACACTAAACTCACCAAGGATGAAGATGGTGAATCTATAGACAACACTAAGTTCAGTGGCATGATTGGTAATTTACTCTATCTCACGGAAAATTGGTTGGATATCATGTTCAATGTTTGCCTATGCGCTCGTTTTCAAGAAGACCCAAAATCTTTTCATCTTGAAGTAGTTAAAAGAAATTTTAGATATATAAAAGGAACTACAAAACTAGGATTGTGGTATCCCAAATGGACGGGAGTAGAAACTATTGTATATGCAGAGTCTGACCATGCAGGTGACTACGTCGATCGCAAAAGTACAAGCGGTGTTTGAACTTTTATGGGATGTTGCTTAACATCTTGGTTCTCCAAGAAACAAACAGCACTGGCTATCTCCACTACAGAAGAAAAATACGTATCCACTGGTTAAGCATGCCTACAAGCACTAAGGATGAAACAAGCTTCAGTAGACTACGACATCAGACATTGCCGTTCTCTGCGACAACAAAGGCTCCATCGACCCCAAAAAAAATCCAGTATTACATTCTCGCACCAAACATATAGAAATTCGCCATCACTCCTAAGAGATAATGTTCAAAAAGAAAAAATTTCAATTGAGAAGGCTTCTTCTGAAGACAACATTACTGACATTCTCACCAAACCGCTTAAACGTGAACCTTACAACCTACTTAGATTAGGACTCGGTCTTATGGAACAATCCTTGTAAAGTTTTGACTTCTTTATCTATAAGGTATGCTTTCTTATCTTTCTCATCTGAGTCTAGGAATTCTATTTCGCATAAAACTTAAACATCAAACTCTATGGGGATTTTCAAACTATACACAAATATTTATTAATATTTTCCTTAGTTAGGAATTGCATCTTAATTTTAACAAATTGATTTTTCAAAATACCCATACCTTTAATCAAATATTCTTACGACTAGGACTCATATTTTTCATGCATCGTTAGTACAAGTAAAAACAATTTTTCATGCACCATCTCATATGTCTTTTGAATGCTAAAGGGAATACAAAATTAATATGTATTTTCGGGTACATTCAAACATAGCAACATCAAATTAAGGAGTGTTTGGGTTATCTCACACACACACACACACACACACACATATATATATATATATATATATATATATATATATATATATATATATATATATATATATATATATGCATATTTTTCACTTCTTCTTTTCTTTCCACTTTAGAGTCGAGATAACCACATTTCCACATAGTTTGCATATAGACACATACTAGATCTTACGTCTTATTATGCTTTTGGTTCTGTCTGACTGCATCAGATGACCGAATCCCTTTCACAAAGGATTCGATGGATCCGAGCAAATAGAAGCCTGCTTTCTTCTTTCTTTGAACAATTTGCAATTAAAATTTCTAGCTTTTACTAACATATTATCCATATTTACTGAGATTAAGTATTATAGTTTGACGTTTTGTCAAAGCATGCATTAAACTCATTATTTCTTTGCTTATTTTGTGATTTTAGCATTAAATGTGACGCATAGTTTTTGTTTATAAATAGCACCTTATTATGTTTTCATTCTCATCATCTTCAATCTATCAAACCTCCTTTCATCTCAGCCCCTTTGATCATGAAAAGTTCTAGAGTTCAAGCTTCTCGAGAGCAACCTCTATCTCATGAACAAATCATTTAAGAGATGAATGAACTTCAAGATCTTTCCAACCTCATTGAAACACATATCCAAGCCGTCACTAGTGCTCAAAACACAAACTTTACTTTGCCACCCTCTATTGTTCCACCTCCTCCTAAACCTAGAAGAATCGCTCATATAAGTGTTAGACCATGTTGCTTCAATAACCCATTGACATAAACCAACTCATCACCCATTAGAAATTTTTCACCACCAAGTGACTACAATGTTGCTCCTCCTTCATCTCCACAAGACTCACCACCAACAACTCCTATAACTACTCAAATTAACTCTCCTATAGCTCCTCCAATCACCACTCTCCAAGAACTACTTTCAACACCAAAAGTGAGACCACCACCACTTTTCACTCCACCACCTACACCAACTCAACCTTCCAAACAATAAATACCAATAGAATCTAATGTTTAGCCTCTTGAGCTTATCTTCTCAATACCTCCCACTTCACCTTTTCCATTCTTTGATGACTTAAATGATCTACCACCTAGGATTGACAATCCACTTCCTATACCATCATAGCTCCACTTGAAAACCAAGCCAATAAACCACCACCTATACTTGACATCATGGATGTCGATACATCTTTTTCCATTACCTCCTCTCCCACATTACATCTTTTGTAAGCATTGTCAAAGCTCAAGAACCCTTGCTCATGAAGTACATGATGTAATGCGCCTCATCCACAATCACATACTCAAACGCATCAACATCATGACCCACCAAAACTACCCTTAAAAGTGATATAAAATCATAAAGGATTATAATATTATCGTATTTTCTTTGTATTTTCTATTTCTTCATTTATTTTGTTTTACGTACTTTTATTTTTAAGAACATATCTGTTGGGTTTATTGATTTGATGATACAAAACAATAAAGAATGAAACATCAAGGACTTAATGTGACAAAGAAGAAATCTACAAATAGATGGAAGGACTTGCTTGCAAAAGAAGATTTACTTATTAGTCCTTCGTAGAGATTTGTAAACCCTAATCCTCTAGTATATAAAGAGGACATGGGATGTAGGTTTTAATATACAAGTCTTCCAATATGTAGACGTCTAGTAAAGTTGTGTGTGTGTGTATGTCTAGGGCATGTGTTATTGTAAACGCCTAGACTAGAGTTAGTTTAGTTAACCCCCAAGATCAAAGAAGTCTTTGATCCTTGTTATAGTTTAGATAACACGTTATTAATATAATTGGAGGTGATTGTGAAAGAAACCTTGTGTCAATAACATAATTGTTATTTGTTATTCCGCTGCGTATGTATATGTTATTGTTTAACCCTAAGGCTCAAAACGACCTCAAGGAGTCTATCAAACTCCATAATATCCTTGTTCTTATTTTTATAATTTTTAAGTGGTTAAAAAGACAGCTACATTTTTTCATGTTTTGTTATGAGAATCAATTATTCCATACCTTTTCTCTTTCATATGTGGTGTGATTTACATACTCTTTAGTTATTCTTACTCTCCATGATAAAAGGATCTATTACTGTTTGAATCTAACCATTTTTTTTATAGGTTTTCGATTCCATTTACTTGACGTTCTTATTAAGGGGGAGTTAACGTCAAGGGGGAGTATTGCATTGGGAATTTCCATTCCACCATAATGTCTCTTTGATACTCTTTTTGTTTCGACAAAATGGGGAGAAGAGAGTAAAACAATACATTTCTAAATTTTCAACTTTTAAAAACATCTTGAACTTAAGATTTACTAGCAATAATTTAACATTTTGTCATCAACAAAAAGGAAGACATTGTTAATACAAATAAGCCGTAAAAACATTCATTTATATTTCTCGATCTCCATATGTTTTGTCGATAACAAACGTAAAATTATCTCAAGAATAGATTAAGATCACATGCTTTTAAACTAGTCAGCATAATTATTTTTTACTAAACTTTACATTATTTACTAAGTTACATATTACATTTGTTTTTAGTAAATGTTTTAAGTAAATTATTTACTTACATCATGCATGACATCACATGGAAGATCTTGTAAGATCCCTTGGGAATTCCTTACCCAAAACCCGGTACCCATGACCCAAGACCCGGTACCCATGGCCCAAAACCCACAATTGTAACCCAAAATCTGGACTGGATTAACCAGTAGGCCGGATCCCTGGCTTATAGCTGGCCGAATCCCTTTTGAAAGGGATCCTCTGGGTCAGAGCCAAAATTGCGTTTAAATAGAAGGACATTTTTTTTATTATGTCTCACCCATTCTTATACATATATTCTTATATTCTTATATCTATCTAACCTCAGATCTAAGATCTTTCTTGTAGTTTTCTTTTAGTGATTCTCAAGGTTCTTCATAAAATATTAGATCACGATCTTTGCATACAAGACTTGAAAACTTCAAGAGAAGTGTTGTTAGGCTTCATCATCAATACAAGATCACTGAATTGATTCTTCTATTCCATTCATCACATTGTATCATAAACTTGTAGTGTTAGTTTGTGTTGTTGGGTTGGTTACTCTGTTATAAAGATCTCGGTTTTTAGCTTCGTACAAGATAAAGTGTAAGCGACGTTGTGAGGCTTCTCCGCCGGATAAGGAGCTTGTTGACATGGTATTTACGAACTCTCAAATTGGGTGCTCGGGAAGTGGAGTATGGCAAAGAAGGTGTCCTTGTAGCCGAACCACTATAAGTCCTAGTGTCACGGTTCTATCTCTTCTTTACTTTACTTTATTGTATTTATTTCATTACTTATATATTCTTGCATTATCAATACTTTACTATCCAAAGGGTTTCACATATACCCAATCTAATTGTTTTCAAACATGATTTTATTTGGTAAAACTATTCAACTCCCCTTTCTAGTTTTCTACAAATCACCATGTGAAAAACCCTTTTGTTGCACACCTTTAGTGCAAGATACCCCTAGAATACCCTGCTGAGCCAATCCTTTCTTTTTTACTACACACCAATTAAATGTTATATGTTTCATTACACCTATTCGCCTAGACAACCGTGTATATCTTTTAAGTCCATAGTCGGAGAGTTGCTAGTTTATCTTGTTTCTACGAGTGGAAATTCGCGGGTCATGAAAAAAGAATGATTATGAAGGAGGATACTAGAAATTTGTCAATTGCAGAACTCAAGTGGGGGGATACATCTGTAAAGTTTGTAATTTTGATTCATGTTGTAATTTTTATTTTTATAGTCATGAAAAATATAGTTATATGCATGCAATGTTATTGTAGCTCATACATTACAAATCATCAAGTCTTTTAGTGTAGTCGATACGTAGTATAAAGCGACATTATTGTTATAAAGTTTAGCTAAGTGCTAATATGAAGAAGATCACTGACATATCATTATTAAAGAACTTTTAGGCGATGTATTGTTGTTGTAAAATCATTATCAGTTATGGAATGTGATGTATCGAAGGCCGAGTTAGTGTACTATTTATGCCAAGAAACTACAAGTTATATGGAAATATGAGGTATCAAACTACATTACGATATTTTATTGTCGATTTCCTCCTAATATGCTCATCATTTGTATTGTTTTACTTGAAAATTTACTCTTATTTTTTAATTTATCATTTTTCAGGTAATTAATGAGCATAGGAACATAGAGACGCGGATTTGGAAGGTTATTATAGTAAATATACAAGAGTATGCTAGTCAGACGAAAGTTACGGCGTAATTTCATATTGTACTTACGCCGTAACTAGGATTTACACTAGAATACCAAATTCAAAGCAGTTCAAGGTTACGGTGTAACTTCACAACATAGTTACACCATATATGGTTCCAGACTTGGAAGAATTTTTATGGTCAAGATACTTACGCCGTAAATAATTCACAAGGTTACGGCGTAAAAGTGATGAAATTCACTACGAGATTTTTACGGTCTTAACCCATTCTTAGGTTACGCCATAAATATTTTACTATAGATAAGATAGTCTGAGATACGATGGTTACGGCGTAACCAATTCACAAGTTTACGCCGTAACATTGACAAGATTATAAATACAAGCCCTAATCCTACATTTTCATATCATCTTCCCAACACACAACACCACAGGATGAAAAAGGGCTTCCAAAGGGACGATATTCAACAACATACGAAGCATTTCCAAGGGATAATTCATTTTACATATGAACTATGCATGAATTCATATCACGATTTGTTAAGTTTAATAATAACCAACCATTTTGTAATACAAAGTGTCTAAACTCAGGTTTACCCTTCCTAAACCTTTTTTAGATAGGTTGACTAAATTCATAGACTTATTGTCACACCCCCAAAATATCGCAACGGAAGATATCGGGGTGTGACTTTTTTGGGAACAAAGTTATAGTTACACTGAACGACCTCTAAAATAAGACGTTTTTAAAAGATACCATTCGATAAGTAATATTAGAGTTACAAATTAAGAGGTCCCAATGTGAAATGATACATAAACATTTTTAAAACATCCTCAAATGGTAAATATGAATGCATCAAAGTCTTCAAAACATGTTGTGCGAGTCTAATGCTCCAATCCTAAGTTAATGCCTTAGTAACCTGAGAAAATACATGCTAAAAGTGTCAATATGAGGTTCGTGAGTTCATAGGTTTAAGTAGTTGTAAAAGTGAACCACAAGGTTTATTGTTTGTTTGGCTGTTACATTCGGTTATGATCAAGTAGTGATTTACCAGTACATTTGGTCATGTATGTACATAGCAGCTGGTTCATTCGGTTATGTATGCATAGTTGTTTTGAAGTACTTGTGTCCGTATGTAAAATCGGGGCTATGAAACTCACCTTAAGCAATATGATATCAAGTAACGAAATAAGATAGCGGAAAAGCCGTGAAACTCCTAGTAGCAACCTAAAATTAGGTTTTAAATAACACATGTATGTATGCAGATGAATTTGTAATGATTATATATTGATTATGCTATTGTACTTAGTGTTTATAAGGTTTTTAAAACGACAAGAACTAGTTTTGACAAGTTCAAAAAGTTTTACAAGCCTTAAATCAAAAGCTGATTGATTTTTATAAAGTTATCTGACTTAATAAATCTGTTACTCCTAAACCGTAAATGATCATCACTCGGTTTTTACATCCACCGAAAGGTATTTGAGTCTACTAATCCATTTTGTGGGCCTCACCATACCAAAATTATCATAATCTATATGAAATTACTAATTTACCCTTAAGTGAAAAAGTTGATTATTTTTTGTGTAAAATAGTCCCACGCAAACGGCTCTAGTTTTGTATCTACAACTCCATTTTAATCGATTCGAAAAGCCGAATTTAAGTTAAAGTGTCTAATACAATTTATCCTTTTACCCAAATGGTTAGTTCTATGCAAAATTTTAGAGTTTTTACCATTTGAAATCTGGTGTGCAAATTTGGGATAATTTCACCATTTATTTTATAATTAAATCATCGTGTATCGTTAGGGGAAGAGCCACCCAGAGAATCGAAGCTAAGAAAACAGACTTATAACCACAAGTTTTTCCATAAGTCTAGAAACCCAATAATTAGATCAGAAAATTATGTTTATGCCCCTAGTTAAAACTGTCACAGAAACATATGAACAAAAACATGTTTTCTTGAGTTTTCTAGCTTTAATTCATAAGTACAAGGTATAATGTTACAAAATAGGTTGATGTAACATGAAAAGATATGCAAATTTAAAAAAACATAGAATGTTAGTGATCTCTTACAATAATTGATGGTGAGAAAATGAACAAGAAAAATAACCAAGAACAACTAAACCAATCCCAAAAATCACCAAACAATTTACCCAAAGCTTCCAATACAAAATCAACCCTTGAAAAACCTAGATCCTACTAATTAGAAAACATGCAACAACCCTCTTAAAATTCAAGAGTTACGCAAGAAATGATGATATTAGGTGATGTTTGATGGTAAAATGACTTAGAATCTAGTTAGGAACACTTAAACCTCCATCTAAATATCACAAGAACAATCAAAATAGAAAATGGTGATGGTTTGGTGGTGGCTTGGTTGTGTACAGAAAGGAGAGGAGGGAGGATAGGGATAAGAGTGTTTTTTGAGATCTAAAATAAGGGAATGAAGTGTTGTGTTGGTTAGTTGTATAAGACTAACACGTGTAATGTATAATGACATATGTTATTAGTTGGTGTCCTCATGAGATAGTGGGGAGGTGATTTGACATTGCAAATTTTGTTAGTTTTGATGTTAAAGTGTATAGTATTTAGGGCTAAGGTGTAAAGGTGTTGCGGGTTTAAGTTAAAAACGCAAAACTTGAAAAGTTTACGTCAAGATGGAAAAATAAAAGTATGACATATAAATATGTTTGTAAGGTAATTAAAATGTATAAAACATGTAGACTAGACGTAGTCTAGGGTTGGGGTTCAAGTTTAATGTACGTTTATAAAATAAAAGTATGACATATAAATATGTTGAAACGCGTAAAACGCAAGTTATTTGAAAGCAACGAATTTGAAAGAAAATGATCATTTAATTGATTATAAGTAGACTATAGTCTATTGAGATGTAAAATCTTTAAAGGCGATTCTTGTTATGCGCTGGATAACCTTACGATTATATGTAAAGTTTAAAATTTACGCGATTTGGATAAAACGTTCAAGTTTAATGGTAAAAGTTAACGTAAAAATTTCGGTTGTTACACATATTCTTTCTATTACGCGAACTCACTATCAGGGACTTGGTGCTTAAGTACACCCTTTCCCTTGATTTTAGAAGAGACGCCCCATTTTATTATGTCTCTAAATAATACATGTTGACATTTTATTTACAGATAACATGCATATGAGACAATAATAAAACACAATTGACACATCCAAACTATAATCTAATGTTGATCCTGAGAGCCACTTCAGTAATCAACTTGGGTCTATCCTTATGGTTAAACATGACACAAGGAAAGAAGGTTGCTTCTGGTTCTGTGTCTTCTCAGCATCGTCCGCGATTTTCTCCTTACTCTTGGTGGATTTTCAATCCTCCATGCTTCCACTGGATCTCCTAAATCTTCGTACTCCACATGTTCTCCTACCTCGTCTTGGCTTCCTTGCGTCACGTCCGTCTTTACTTATATTTAATTTAAATCTACTATACTTAAATTAAATTACAATAGGGAATAAAAATGGCACGGATGCCTTCCTTAAACCCAAAAGTAGTAAAAATATAGACAGTATAAACTACATCACAGCCACTTAGTTTATATTTTTGGTCTATGGTGCAAGCTCGTGTCATGCATGATTAACAATAAAGCAGGAATGTACTAATAATAAAATACAGGAGAAAATACTTAAGCTATGGTTCGCTAGGACCTACTGCATATGCACATGCACCACATATGTAGCTCATCCTAAAAATACATGCAAACCACAAGTTTCACCCATACTGTTGTGCACCAATGCAACATGTCATTCTCCAAGAATCACGGTTCTTACCTTATTGCTACATATTTCTAATTTAGGAAATTTTTGACTTTAAAGTGTTTACAAACCCTAACTAGAGTTTCAAAAATCAGAATTTAAAAGTTTATGACTTTTGTTTTGGTAAAAGGGTTACCCCCGATAAAATATTATTACTCCTAAAAAACAATTAAGAACAACTGGTATAGGTGAATCCCATACCTCAGACCAAAAAGGCAAACCAAAAACACCTACAGTGCTTAAGACCTAAACTAGCATAAAAAAGACAAACTAATTGTAACAATTCGCATTTTCAGGATTTCTATCCATTCTCAAATTTTTACTATTCATCTCGAGAAATTACTATTCACTTTTACTATTCACTTTCACTATTCATCCCGTAAAAATTTTTATTTCACATTCTCGTAAGTTAAATTATTTTAGTAATATCCTGAGAGTTTGACAATCGTTAGATCATCTTCCCAAAAGTTATTAAGAAAACATCGTTTTAAAGTTTCGTTTTGGTCGGAACACCATTTAAACATCACGCGCATAACGAAAATCAACTCTGACAATTTTCCTCACATCAGATTAATTTTTAGATCACTCATAATTAAAATTGAGAATTTTTAAGATTTCATTTAAATGTTACCAAATAAACCCTGAGCCGTAAGAGACTAAACTTACGTTTTAAACAATTCTACTTAGACCCAGACTTAACCATTCCTGCACTGTATTTTCTAAGATATTTTGACACTTTTAAATTTTTTGTAAAAGTCAAACATATTTCCCTCCTCCTTTGACCATAAAGAAATTAACCTTGTACGTTCTACATTTTTGCTTAAATCGCGTAACTTTTAGACTTCACGTATAACTGTTAAGTTATCCCACGTATAACGAAAACCACATTTTGACATCTCATATCACTTATAGACTAATTTTAGTCTACTTCAAATAAATTCACGGTCATTTCCCTGAAATTTCGTTCTTTTCTGATAAATTGCGAATTACGCGTTTTTGACCCATGTTTTCAGCTTTAGGCAGCGTTTTTGCACCCTATGAGACTTATCACTCATTTTAAATTTTTGGATTGATTATAATGATGAGTTTCATCATTCCTACAAGTTTCGTATTTTTACGATACCCGGTTTTACGTTTTATGGCTTAACAACTTACGGTTGCCATTTAACGGAACCAAATCATGCTCTAAACTCAAGATAATACCAATACTATCCACCTAAGTCATCTTATCTTCATATGGCCGACTTAAGGGGGGGGGGAGTCATCATTTTGGTGGCTTAATCCTAACCATGCTTCATTTAGATCATTACATGTGTCCTAACTTAACCATGGTTAACATTTATCCTAATATATGGTTAACCAAACTTACCCTCCTATAAATAGCAAGTGAAAGACTTCCTAAAAACCCT
Source organism: Chrysanthemum seticuspe (assembly GCA_019973895.1). NCBI lineage: Eukaryota > Viridiplantae > Streptophyta > Magnoliopsida > Asterales > Asteraceae > Chrysanthemum > Chrysanthemum seticuspe. The sequence continues at coordinate 90,983,923 of BPTQ01000004.1, read as the reverse complement.
CATACTCTTATTTGGGTCGTTCATATCACAAAACCATCATATCTTCCATAATTTGATCTATAAACTCCAAGTTTATGCAAAGAAGTTTCAAGTAGTAAGTTACTACATCAAATCTCTAGCAAGTTTAAGTGATCTTCTTGAGTTTAGATCCACTCAAGTCACTTAGAACTTCATCACCAATCCTTCAAGATTACAAGAGTTCCAAGGTGTGGAAAGCTAGCTCAATCCAAGGTCCTAAGTGTTCAATCAAAGTCCTATCCTTACTAATTACTCCTTTCTTGATTGAAAGCCAAAAGTTGTAAGCAACTAATCACCACCATCATCTCATCTTTATTATTCATAATCTTGACAATTTCATGCTATATATATAGTTACTATGTTGATTCATGATGTACATATACTCAATCACATGTTTTAATTCACATATTGTCGTAAAAGTAACAAACTAGTAAACTAGTCATATTCTACACATTTGAGACCATTAAAACCAGTCACATATGGACTTTTTAACTTACATACTATGGTATACAAGATAAAAAGGTAAGCATAGCAACTTGAATCACCCGAAACGGACAAACGAGTCAAAAGAAGTTAGCGAAAACCTAGAAACGCCAAATAGCTTACTGTGGGGTCTGTCCAAAAATAAGTGGTACTTCTGGTCTGAATCATCAAAAAGTTAAAACACAAAAGTTGTCCGGAACGACGTTTTCCTTCAATATAAAAGAATCTCGGACCTTGAAAACACTTAAATAGGCCATTATCTTTCAAAACTGAAACTGCCCTATATATAGTTTCACGACTATACTTTTGTCACAGCTAAAAGCAAACCAAGAGGCCTAATGGCCATAAGCCAAGACCACGGCTACGGCTAAGGTCAAAGATGAGTCTCAAGACCATGGTAGTCAAGACCAAAGTCACGGCAAGGCCATGGCTAAAGCCTCAAGGCTTATTTACCCAAGACCGTTAACTAAGGTGTTAACCTTGGCAAATCAATACCAACACAAACCAAACGACATAACTTTATATACTTACATTATCTAATGATCATATTTATGAAACAATGAGAACTTGTAAAAACTAGATATTTACTAAAAACATGATAAACTTTATGATATAACAATCTTCACTCAAAACATATGTTGTATCAACTAAGTGCTACAATAGTAGGGAGCCTCATGTGAGGGGTTTCATTTGAGTAAAATGTATCGACGAGTTGATGGATTTACGATTTAAAGTGTCCTAGCTCCTCGAACGTTTACTGCATGACCTCTGAATATGATGGCCCGAACGGTAGTACGATATCTATAAACGAAATATGTTTTCACATACTAAACTGTTACTATAAGCAACAAACTATAAATGACTACATCATGATCAACATAGAGACATATATAGGATGGTTTATGTTTTCTTAAACATTATTCCAAACCTAAGTCGCAACATTCCATTTTAGGTTGCACGTAGAGGTTTCCCGGCATATCCATCATTCTCATTATACATTTGATATCATTTACTCTGAGGTGAGTTCATAGCTCCACTTTCTATTACTTAATTATTTTACAAACCCTTGGGGGAGATACATGCTTTATTTTAAACCGAACACATTGCTTTCAAACTATATGCTTGTCTGATTGTTTTATTAGCACTAAGTTACCGCATTTGCCAAACTTAAGTCCCTTAATCATGAATCATTAATCACTAGTGAGAGTGGGCGTGAATATTGTAAATAGATCTATTGGGATTGACGAATCCCGTTTGTGTTGACCGGGTAGGCAAACAAACGCACTATATTTGAGTAACATTGGTAAAAACAGCAATTTTTACCTGATAGGGCACGCACCGACATTTTCATTAATTAATTTTGGAACACGTTAACGCCTTGATTGCATGATGCTTAGTCTAATAATAACTGTTTTGTTTTCAAACAATTGGTGTGAGTCTATAGCTCACACTACAAACATAATGTGTTCAACCATCAAACAAACTCTATGAATTTCACTCAACCTTTTTGTTGACAGTTTTAAGCATGTATTTCAGGTCCATATTGTACAAGGCTGGCACGGAGGAGCACGAATACTCAAGAAGGCTATAAATTTTATTATCATTCGAAAACTAATTTAATGTATTTTGTAAACCGTGAAACTACTGGGACCTCCTTTTTGTAAACTCTGATATTTATATAAATCGAATGATAAATCTTTTAAAACGACTCCATTAGAGTTCGTTTTCTATTGTTATGACTGTTGTGCCATGAAGTAACACCCAGTTTGAATTCCGCTGCGTATCACGAAATTGGGGGTGATACATTAATCTTATGAACAACTACTGTAAGGATTAAAAAAATCTAATGTTTAAACTAACCATGAAGATTATATCCATCGAATCACAAAATGCGCATTATTTCAGAGATAAATCTTGAAGGTCATACGTGTCATATAGATCATAATCTTCATTCTCATGCAATCTAGCGTCATATGCACCTCCACTCGTCATGAAATGAGAAGTCTCATCATAAACATCGTAGACTTCATCATTACTATCACTATCCAAAATTACCAAATTCCCAACCTTAGAAAACGGATTCCCTACCTTTTTACCCGCATTAACAAAAAACCCTAAGTCGCCATGTTTAGTTTTAGAAAAAACTTTATTATAGAATTTTGAATAAAAATTTTATTTTCTTAAATTACCCAGCTACGCTTTAAATATTTTTAAAACCCTAGTTTCTATATTTGGGAATCTCATATTCTAAATATGACAAAACTAAAAATACATTAGTTTATGGAAACTCCTAGCTTGGTCACCATGATTTGTGCTAGTCAAATCTTATGACCCCATGTGGCTAGGATACCTAAAATCGACCCACATAGGGTTTAGGTAATCTCATATCAGTATTTCTTGTTCCCTAAGTAATGTTATTTCCTTATGATTAAATTGGTAACCTATGGTTTTCAAGAACAATTTTAGTATGTTTTTAAGAAGGTTTACAACTTAACAAAAATACCTAACACCCTAAATTATAAAAGGAAAGAAAAGTTACTTGCATACAATAAAAACAATTCTAAGAAAACCTTAGTTTTTGCAATTATGATAACACAAATTAGGGTTTCTATGTTTGATCCCGGATACCTTTGTATCCTTGTAAAGTCTACTCCTTTCGCGTTTAGAAAACCATAATGGATCGATTTTATGCAATCAAAACATACAAGCCCTAAATATCACAAGAGTGATTAAACCCTGGTTGGTAAGAAAAGCAAAAACCTAATAACACTAAATTGACCAAACCCTTGCATAACCTAATTTTAAAGATTTAATTTATATGGCAATATAAGCAATTACTAAGAACCTCAGCTAGGTTATATATGATTAAGTTGGATCTTATACTACTATAGGGTAATGGTTGTCACATGCATGAACTATAAAACATGCACAACGCAAAATAAACACATAATAATAAGAGATATAACCTAACTAACACATAAACAGGGTGTTTATGACTACTTATATATTTATCCTGCAATAATGTGAGATCCGCGACCTTTCTTGGTCTACATGGAACACCTTATTCTTGTTCTTGATGCTCCATGAAATTGGTTAGGGTTTCTTGGGGAAAACCAGTACTTAGACTGCGTTAGATATCTACCGGTATTCCACAGGTAGAACTAGGATACGAACCTATGCAAGACGAGGAGTACGAAATCGGGTAAACACTAGTCGACTAGAAATCAACTAGTGGAAGTGGGCTAAGTCGACTTGTAGGGATGGACAAAAGGGTTTAGACCCTTTGGTTTCTTGTGTCAATCGCACGAGAGGAGGAGAGGGGAGGTTAGGATTTATAGGATTGTTATGAGAAGGCCTAGGAATACCTTTGTATTTATAGGCTTCCATAAAAGATTCTTAGCAGGTTTAGGAAAACCACTAATTATCCGATAAGTACACAAGTTTGATAATTAGTCATACGTACCCCCTCCCTATCCCTAGGAGTCGGCCAAACCATATTAACCCTTTAAGGTTTGTGGTTTTACATTTTTAGTACTTATATTGTTGGTCCCTAGAAATTGAGTAAATCTTGATAAAACGAAGAACAAATTCATTACTCATGATGAACAATAATTACAAGATTACTCAATACCACATGACTAACTAATAACATCTTCAACCTCTTCAATGTGATAATTGCGGTAAACTATCCCCATTGAATGACAATAAACTCTCATTGATCCAAGCTATGCTAGAGATTCAAAGAGAGGATGATCCTATCAGCTAATACTATGTATTATTTTGTTTGTTTAGAATCCATGACTATCCCTATTACAAACATACATATATATAGCTACATAATACAAAGTACAACATGTGATGGGTGGTGACACTTGTCTTGCATTTAGTGGAGAAGTACCATCTTCCTCTTTTGGGAATGAAACAACCATGGTTTAGAAGTGATGTCAACTTATTCCCACTTCTATGGAAATTCTTGTACTTTGCTTTGACTTCCTTTTAGTACTTGTTGTCATATTTCAGACATAACCTCAGGGAGTCTGGGACAGCCTCGGGGAGTCTAAACATCCTCAGGGAGTCTAAATAGCATCAGGGAGTCTAAACATCCTCAGGAAGTCTGAACAACCTCAAGGAGTCTAAACATCCTTAAGGAGTCTGAACAGCCTCAAGAAGTCTGAATAGCCTCAGGGATTCTAAACATCCTCAGGGAGTCTGAACAGCCTCAGGAAGTCTAACCAGCCTCAGGGAGTCTAAACATCCTTGGGGAGTCTGAACAACCTCAGGGAGTCTGAACAGCCTTAGGGAGACTGAACAGCCTTAGGGATTCTGTTTGTTTATAGATAGCCTCATGGAGTTAGTGAGTTATTGTCATCACATACTAACTCCATTACCTTCTTCTTTGGCTTAGAGATCATTCACTGAGTACCGCCTCACTAAATGACGAGTCTTTCTTCTTAGACTTTGTCTGAACATCTTGAAGGTAACTTACTGAGTGACTATTTACTCAGTGACTTGTTTGATATTTAAGGTTATACGACACTCACTAATTGCTTTATCCATTAGTAACTCATTATTTATTTAGTGAACTAGGCTATTTTATTTTCAAATCCTTGTCAAGGGTAATTGGTTCAATTTTTGACCCAAAAGTCTCCCCATATTTGGATATACAAATAACTTAAGGTGATTGGTAGTAAGTGAGAGGGTGAGGGTTCAGTTGGTGGGTTTAGGTTTGAGGGTTCTTGACTGAGGTTCAATGAGAGGGTTCAGTGAATAGGGTTCAAGGGTTCAATGACCGGGCATATGGTTCAGTGCCATGGTTCAATTTTGAGGGTTCAAGGTCACGTTTAAAGCACTGATGTTTACCTTCAGTTGTTTTAAACCACACAATGCATAACCCACTAAAATGTTTTAGCTCCTGATGAGAAAGTTTTCATCAATATTCACTTTAAGTCACAACACTGCCTACCTATACCCACTAATAATTCATAATACCCTCTGTTAGTCATATTAGTTCCTGATAATATCACTCCCTAAGTCACAGGAGATGCATATCCTTTGATCAGTTACTACAAATGAGGGTCAACTTAACACTTCATCAATTCCTGATAATCTTAACTACCCCACAATTCTCATAATCTCACTAGACTTGAAACACACCTTGATTTTCATCTACGTATCAGGTAACAACTATACTAGCTGACTTTGTGTATAAACATCTTTTCATTCACTGATTGTTATAATCAATCTTCCTGAAATAATCCCTACCCCTGATACTTATCAGACCCATGTTATCCATATTGTGTTCAACCTAAACACCCATTTCACACTCAACTGCTTTTTTTGAACCTGATTTTTTCAAGGATACTGCTAAGTATTATAACTTATTTTCTACCACTACATTACTCCCACCTTTGATTATTTCCACATCCTGAGTCAATGACTAAATCAGCTTAACTTACTTCTTTGATCAGACTCATTTCCATCAGTCCTTATCATACCTACAAAACAAAGACCTGTTTAGGCTCACCCCTAAACAGAATATCCTCTGATCTTCATTACTCTCTGAATCACAAACATCATTTATCAGAATTTTACGCACCTACACTATGATCTTTATCTCAAAATTCAGATTCTGATTTACCACACAGTTATGATGCCATCATACACTGAACATCACAATCATTATTACATCCTGACACAGTTTTCTCACATTCTGAGTTGCAATCTTCTACTGACTACACTCGTTAACCTGCCCATGCTTCCACACTCTTTTGAAACCTTCTTAATCACGGTAATCCCTTTAACTCTTATAATCCAAGCTACACATCTTTTACTAGATCCTATCTTGACAATTAAAAACACCATGATGAAATCTAAATAAAAAATCACTCAAGCCAAGCTGATCATCAACAAATCTTTCACTAATTATAACCACTAATCCAACTATAATCCCACATCACAAAACCTCCAACCGTTTTACCTTAATAGCCGTATACCTTACCTTTTTCACACCCGTCATTTTTCTTTTATTCACCAGAGCTTTCGCCGGTGAGAACACAATTGTCGCCATTCACCCTTCTTAAGTAGTATCATCCGACACTGTTTTTCTCGATGTTGGAAGTGTACCAGCATATTCATATTCGTATGTGGTGTGTGTGTTGAATAGTTTTACCAATTAAAACTTCCTTTTAATCTATTTAGATCGACTTATGTCAATCTATTTGGATGTGTGTGTTGGATGTTGATGAACAAGCATATAAAGGTAAGTAATGAAAAGATAAGAGTAAGAAGCACAAAACCACAACACGAGTATTTATAGTTGTTCGGCTACAAGGACACATTCCTTGCCCTACTCCACTCCCCGAGTTACCTACTCGAGAGTTCGTAATCACTACACCAATCTCCTTATGGCGGAGAAGCCTTCACAACGTCGCCTACTCTTTTTCCGGTGCTAGGCTAACCACCGGGTTCTTTCACTCCAAGGTGAACCACACCTACACAACGTCGCCTACCCTTTATAAGGTACTAGGCTAAGAACCTAGTTCTTTCACTCCAAGGGGAACTACACCTTCACAACGTCGCCTACCCATTATTAGGTACTAGGCTAAGAACCTAGTTCCATTGCAATGGAGGAACTACAACCACACTACACCAACGACTAATCCCAAAGGAGATCTACTCCTTTACAACATCATCAAGGACATCAATATCCTTGGATCTAATGCTAGTCTATCTAGTACATCGAAACACACCATATCGAATGTACATCTAAGGCACCTTTCACTAATGCCTTTGACTAGATCTACAAGACACCTTTCACTAATGTCTTGTGTCTTTACTTCTAAGCACCTTTCACTAATGCTTCTAGTCTTGACTTCTAAGCACCTTTCACTAATGCTTCTTGTCTTGACTTCTAAGCACCTACCATAAGTGCTTATGCTATAGACGATAGATACCCTTCACTAATATCTTCGTCTTGACAATTGAGACATCTTTCACTAATGTCTTTAACACTACACTTCTTTGAAGAAAGAAAGGAATCATCAACAAGAAGACTTCAGTAGCCTTGATGATGAGGAAGCATGGCAACTCATGGACTTGAGCTTGCTCGAATTCAAAGGTGGTGATCTTGCCTTTAAGAGGAACCTAAAAGATCACACAAAAACAAAACTACAAACATAGATCTCTTGGATCTGAGGTTAGTGAGTTTTTAACTCAGGGAGAAAGTGTGTTAGAAAGGGGTAAGAAATAATGAAGAAATGGCTCACTATTTATAGAGGAAAAATCCTACTGTTCCCCGGATCCCTACCACAAGGGATCCGGCTAGCACAAAGCTAGGGATCCGTGGAACGCTCCTCTTTGCCCATGGGTATTTTGGTTATGGGTCATGGGTCATGGGTTGAACCATGGATCTTTGGCTAGATACAATGTATCTTTGAGTGCAATGCACTTAGTCACTTGGGTATGGGTTGATCCATGGGTTATGGATATTATCCATGTATGATATAAGCATGATGTCATTCAATGGGTTACGGGTCAAGATCCATGGGTTATGGGCTTTGAATTGTACCCAACTTCATTCAATGTATTTGCCCAATGGGTTGTGATACTTAAGTTTCTACCCATTTATATTACCCAATATACTACGTATTAGTTATGTGTATATTATATCTAAATATGTAAACACTAGTTGTTGTACATATGTATTACTAAATCATAAAATCACTTATACTTGTTTTAGTGTTTTATGTGAAAATGTGAATATGTTAGAAACTATTAGTTCAAACCATTTACGTATTTTATTTGTTTCGTTAATGATGCAGGTTTTACTGACCAGGTCTTAATATTTATAGTGTCTCGCTATACCTATGGTCTACCCTAATGCACTAACGGGCAGTGTACCCGGTCGTGTGTAGTGTAGTAAATGGTAAAGCCGAGGTCGTACCAAGAGCTATGTGTGTCGGATAATTACTAAGTCTAATTGTCACTAATATAAATGGTTTGATATGGTTTTAATTAATTAAACTACGAATGCAGAATATAAAAGCAATTAAATGGTAGAAAGGAAATCAATAAAGGAATAGTGGTGCTAACCTAGTTAATCATCCTAACTAGTTATGTCTACGTCTACATACTTCCAATTACTTCAGGTGGGGTCAAATTCGAGAGGACATCATTTGGTCAATTCGCCCTAACCTATCAGCAAAGATGCCACCACAGGAGAAATCAGGCGCACCGTCATAAGTCCTGTTGTTCCTGGTCCCCTAAGCCGAGTCATTAAGTACCGCTACATGCTAGATTCTAAATAGTGAGTGCCCGGCCGTTAGGAACTTAGACACTACACCCCCCAATTCTTAAGTTCATCCAAACGATAGGTGATCAGTTGGTCAAATAGCACAAGTAGAAAGGGTCGTCAGTTGGTCATATCTTACCCTTCCCATCTCAGTCCGCTCACCTAGGGTCAGTTGGTCATATCTCCTAGGCAATTGGCCTCTACCGCCATTCAAAACTACCAAACCAGGGGTGACTACCAAAGAACTATGCATGCATACACTTAGAAATAATTGTACGGAAGTAAAGGTAAACGTAAACAAAACAATTAAGGAATCATAACTAGGCTAGCACCAAAGGGTGCTTAGCCGCTCATATTAATCATGCACATCAATTCAATATTCAAAGGTACGAAATACATGAATTGAAAGTAAAAGAAATAATAAACGCTAAAGCTTATCGTAATGGTGTGACTTCTCCCTTGGAAACAGCTCCGTATGCTTCCCTAGACCTTCCTTGAGTATTTTCCCAGGTTCTCAGAGTATTGTGTGTGGAATGGAATGAATAGAAATGCTGGAATTCGTGGGTATTTATAGGCCAGGTTTGGGTTACGGCGTAACCAAAAGATGAGTTACGCCGTAACCTCCGTAAATGCACTAGATATGCTATTTACGGCGTAACCTTATAAGTGGTTACGCCGTAGTCTTCAATAATCCTGGTTACGTCGCAAGTGATGCAGTAGTTACGGCGTAAGTATCAGCGGCGTGGAACCTCTTTTGACATAATGGAGTTACGTCATAATCTTTGGAAGGAGTTACGCCATAACCTCTTGATGAGTTGGACTTCAGGGTCACGCAATAGTTACGGCGTAATGTGAGAGACGAGTTACGCCGTAACCTCTTCAAAATAGGCATACTGTGATAAATCCTTAGTAATGTTTTCATTTCCGCGTCTCTTTAGCTCCAATGCTCGCAATTTACCTGAAAGTGTAAAACAATGGAAAACAAGCGTAAATCCATATAAATGATATAAATAACGAGCATTAACAGGGAAAATTGACACTTAATAATCAGGACTATTTGATGTTATCAAATATCCACCCACTTGAACTCTACTTGCCCTCAAGTAGACCTTATTAGAAATATTCCTAAAAAGATATCTCCCAAAACCTGGAAAATATGAGTTTACAAATCCCTTATGCTAGAATAAAACAAAGCTAAACACCTCGCGAAAGGGGAACAAACACTCAAATCTCTCAACTATTCTAAGTGTCAATTTCGGGGTGATCACTCAATTGCACAGTCATAGCATGTATTCTATCAAAAGCTTGGCGGTTACACAAATCTCCACCACTGGAGTTAAGGGCTAAACAATTCTCGAAGGCAATATGGGTAGACACGACAAAGGTTAAGGGGTGACTCGTCATTACTAACATGTCACGGCGAAGTGGAAAAAATCAATGATACATGACCAAATCCATGGCCAAGACACCAAATATTGCTCGCTTCATCACCTAGACACGCTTCATGACTAAAGGGTAGGATAAGACATGGGATGTGTAATTGGTGTAAAATGAAAAACAAGCAGGTAGTCTATATCTATAACTAAGTCATCACCACTTACCATCCGCCCAAAGTTCAAGCTTAGAAGTCTAGAGACCGGATCATGAAATGCAAGGTAGATGTGTCATTAGAGGACGTCGTGATGGGCACACTACCTTTTCTTCTTCAGTTGGTATTACTCCAACTTCAATCTTCAAATGTGACCGAGGTGGCCTCCTCAATACTAAACAATAAAGCTCATACTATAGTGCTTATAACATTGCACTTTACAAAATCATAACTGAATCAACTATTTTTTATTTTTATTTTTTTGTATTTTTTTTTTATTTTTTTTTCGAACATACATGATAGCATAACATCCCCCCACTTGAGATGAATGGGAATTCGGGGGTTCTTCAATGATCTTCATAATTGTTGTCGATGAAAGCGTGATTTCCAAACCTTTCCACTCGAACCTTGAACTTAGGCAAATGATGACTTCCCATTTACAAATAAAGACTACAGGGTAGGCTAAGGTGTAAGGGTGTAATGAAACAATATATTGGGGTGACAAAATGAAAGGAATGGCTCAGAAGGGTGTATCTAGGTGTATCTTGCACCAAAGGGGAGTGCAACAAAAGGGTTTCACATGGGGGTCGAAAAGTCGAGGTGACTAATCGATAGACTCACAATGGTAGGCTGTTTTGGTGATAATCCTATAATACTGCCTTCTAAAACTGAAAAGTCCAAATACATCGAGCTAACTCAACATACCTCGTCTATGGTCTCGAAATGATGCAAAGGCCAAGTTCTAAAGTTTACAAGCTACTGGCACACTCATAATTTGGTGGATTTGGGTAAAATATTGGAAACGGATAAGGCTAATCTCACCATGTAATATCAAGGGTTGTATGTGCTCGGCTAAGGTCTAATCTAGTTAGGTTCGGAAAAACATGTCAAAATATAAAAAATGGCATAATTTTTCAAAATAAACTTGAAAAATGAGGGCGAAATAAAGTTCAAGATATAATTCTACTCCCGTCCCCCCACTTTAATTGTACAAAGTCCCTTTTGTACTAGGCATTAAAATAAAGGTGAAGAGAAAGGTAGAATTAGAGCGAGAACTTCCCTGAAATTTGCTCCAAAAAAGAAGAAGGCCTACGAGAAAGGATCGTGCCTTCGTTAAAGCTTCATGAGCAAACTTCAATCCCTGAAATCACAATACCGACAAGCATAATTCTAAAAAGAAAAAAAATAAAATGAAAAACAAACCTAACTCACTTTCGTAGGAATCACAGTTGCATTTAGCGAATGCAACAAGCCTTTTAAACCACTTGGTGTCCCAAGTGGACGAGTGAAGTCTCGTGAGGGTTTACAAGGAACACACCCACAAAGTTCATTTAAAAACTAATACAAGGTTACTGTGTTTAAGAATTAAAGCAGAGGAGAGTTACGTCGTAACTCCAATAAGAGAGTTACGCCGTAACTTGCAAAACCTGGATTGAGCTGAGAATCGAATGGTTACGGCGTAACCACTGAGATGGTATTACGCCGTAGTTGGTAATGCGTCAAGAATCCTGCTGCTAAAATGTTGATTACGGTGTAACCACTGAGATGAGTTACGCCGTAACTCTGTTCAGATCAGCAACTGCAACAGCAATTACTTCATTGTCTCCTGCAAAAATGTTAGAAAACACAAAACCCAACAGAAAGGAAATAAAAGCAAAAGAAAGTGATAATTTGGGTTGTCTCCCGAAAGAGCACTTTTCTTTATTAACGAGTCTTTAAGTTAGACTCAGAGCCGCGGGGCTCCTATGGGGGTTTTTGAGCTTGCCCCACTTCTTCGATATCCTTCATCAAATTGTGCCTCATCCATGCAACATTAGGGGCAGTTCGGAGGTACTCAATGGTCTCGATCTTTCTGACTTTACAGAATTTCTCCTCCGGACCTAGGTGGTAGCGAGTGAATTCATATTTTTCTACTATAATAGGGGGTGGTCTTTTGTAGGGTATCCCCAGGAGCTTGCACCTTCTTTGCTCGTAAGCTTCGTTATCAGGATCAGTGAACTCTTCATTTCCTTGCAACTCAAGGTAATCTAGCATCCCTTCAATATCATCGTCATCAGAATCAGTACCCTTGAACCATTCTTCATCGAGCAAATTTTCCACTAGAACGCGCTTGCATTTTTCTTTATCATTACTCACCCGCTCTATATCCACGTCAATTGTTGTTTTACTCGTGTTTTTGCTCCATTTGTCGTTAGAATTTTCTTGATCCATGTATTCCTTCCAAATCTTATATTTTGTTAATGCATCCACATGCCCATACTTAATTTTTACCCAACTATCAAACCCCAGGTTATCTATCCAAGGTAAACTTGTTCTCTCCTTATCATTGGTTGAGGACCAAAAGAATTTATCTTTTCCTAATCTTCCAGAGTTACCTCCACCATCACACATATCGTTATACGGGTTGCATGATGCCCAGAAAATTTCCCCAGGGGATTTTACTTTCTCGCACCAGTGACTGCGTAGTTCTATGTTGTCAGTTTCATTTACATGCTCTTCCGTGCAGAGTATATCTTTATTAGTCAAGTCCGTTCGAATGTGCTTCGAGTAATCAACTTTTAGCTTCATAAGAAGATTTGGATTGATCTTGGCATTCCCAAATTGAATTGCGTACCAATCTTTAAAGGCTAAATTACCGAATTTTATCCCGTGTCTTTCACGCTCATGAGGGCATGTCCATTCCTCCACTCTTTCATTGTCACCTCCATTGCAACATTCGTGGAAAGGGCTGCATGTAGGCCATGCCCTTGTGGTTTCTTCATCAGTAATAGCGATAGGAGTACACCAGTGAGTGATAAGTGGCTCTTCTTCATCATCAAGGAAGAGTTCCTCGAGTTTTTCAGATTTGTCCAAGTCGAGGAATTTTTCTGCCCATGTATCCCAGTTACGCCGTAACTGAGATTCTTGGTTACGGCGTAATTCATTAGAGTCATATTCCTCAGTATTCATCATAACTCCTTTGTCGCTGTCAAACACCAGGTTACGCCGTAACTCATTAGGTATGTTACAGCGTAACTCAGATCTGTTGACGGAATCATCCTCTAAACTCGCATCACTGGCCTGAGCCTTCGAGTTATCATCCGAGAAAATTACCTTACATTCCATAGCTGGTTTAGATCCTTCGGGTTTATCGTTATTCCTTCTTACTTTTTCGCTGAGCTTTATCACCATGGATTCAAGGTTTTTAAGAGTGGAGTCGTGTTTAGAAATGTTTCTATCAGTGTTTTCCTGGAATTCCTTCAACCATTCATCTTGCTCCTTTTGTTTTTGGGCTGAATTTTCCAGAAATTTAGTAATTGTTTCTCCAAGACTGGGCTTTCTTTCTCCATAAGGCCCACGGTTGTAATTACTACGATACCGATTTCGATTTTCACCGTAAAAGGGTCGATTTTCTCCATACTTAGCTTCTTTGAATTCCTCTTCGTCCATATGAGGACAATTTTTCGTAAGGTGTCCTCCTCCACAGCTTTCACATCCCACTTGAATGGCATGAACAGTTTCCCTGAATTTTAGCATATCTCGACTGAGGCTTTCACTTTTACTAGCGATTGCTGCAATTCCGTCGAAATTTCCACCTTGGTTTCTTTTACTTCCACCGTCGTGCCATTTTTGAGAATGGTCCGCCATTTTTTGAATGGCTTAAATTGCCGTAGTAGGAGTCATATTTGGGATAGGTCCTTGATAATCCAGCGTCTGTCTCGTAGTTACATTTATTCCTTTGTAGAAAATATTGACCTTCTGCTGGTTATTAAGATCATTGGTAGGACACTTGTAAAGAAGATCGTTGTATCTGTCCCAAGCTTGATACAGAGTTTCGTCGTCTTCTTGTTTGAAGTTGTGGATCTCCAAGAGTTGATTAGAAATCTTTGATGGTGGGCAATATCTTTGGATAAAGTGTTTCTTAAGTAGTGCCCAAGTATTAACTGCCCCGACGGGCAATCTTTCGATCCATCTTCTTGCTGCTCCAGTTAGAGTCATAGGGAAGACCCTGAGCATAACAGCATCATGAGACACGCCCGGAATGTTGAAAAGGCTAGCGATGTATAGGACATTTTCAACATACTCATATGCGTCTTCGTCCCTGTTTCCTGAAAAAGGGTTAGCGGAAAGCTCCCTCATAAATTGGTCTTTAATTTCGAAACGAACATCCGCTCCGATTGCCGGTCTTACGAGACCCAGCCCTTGATCAGCTCTAGTCAACGCCAAGTATTCCTCAAGAGTGAGGTCATCGATGTTAACCACTTCCATGGTACCTGAAAACTTGAAATATGATCGTGAGAAAAGTTTAAATATGAAATGAAAGACTTAATATTAATCCTAATATAGCTCCCTGGCAGCGGCGCCAAAAACTTGATGCAGGTTTTACTGACCAGGTCTTAATATTTATAGTGTCTCGCTATACCTATGGTCTACCCTAATGCACTAACGGGCAGTGTATCCGGTCGTGTGTAGTGTAGTAAATGGTAAAGCTGAGGTCGTCCCAAGAGCTATGTGTGTTGGATTATTACTAAGTCTAATTGTCACAGAATAATAAATAGTTTCGATAGGTATTTAATTAATTAAACTACTAATGCAGAATATAAAAGCAAATAAATGTGTGAAGAGAAATCAATAGAGGAATAGTGGTGCTAACCTAGTTAATCCTCCTGGCTAGTTATGTCTACGTCTACCTACTTCCAATTACTTCAGGTGGGGTCAAATTCGAGAGGACAGCATTTGGTCAATTCGCCCTAACCTATCAGCAAAGATGCCACCACAAGAGAAATCAGGCGCACCGTCATAAGTCCTGTTGTTCCTGGTCCCCTAAGCCGAGTCATTAAGTACCGCTACATACTAGATTCTAAATAGTGAGTGCCCGGCTGTTAGGAACTTAGACACTACACCCCCCAATTCTTAAGTTCATCCAAACGATAGGTGATCAGTTGGTCAAATCACATAAGTAGAAAGGGTCGTCAGTTGGTCATATCTTACCCTTCCCGTCTCAGTCCGCTCACCTAGGGTCAGTTGGTCATATCTCCTAGGCAATTGGCCTCTACCGCCATTCAAAACTACCGAACTAGGCGTGACTACCAAAGAACTATGCATGCATACACTTAGAAATAATTGTATGGAAGTAAAGGTAAACGTAAACAAAACAATTAAGGAATCATAACTAGGCTAGCACCAAAGGGTGCTTAGCCAATCATATTAATCATGCACATCAATTCAATATTCAAAGGTACGAAATACATGAATTGAAAGTAAAAGAAATAATAAACGCTAAAGCTTATCGTAATGGTGTGACTTCTCCCTTGGAAACAGCTCCGTATGCTTCCCTAGAACTTCCTTGAGTATTTTCCCACGTTCTCAGAGTATTGTGTGTGGAATGGAATAAATAGAAATGCTGGAATTCGTGGGTATTTATAGGCCAGGTCTGGGTTACGGCGTAACCAAAAGATGAGTTACGCCGTAACCTCCGTAAATGCACTAGATCTGCTAGTTACGGCGTAACCTTATAAGTGGTTACGCCGTAGTCTTCAATAATCCTGGTTACGTCGCAAGTGATGAAGTAGTTACGGCGTAAGTATCAGCGGCGTGGAACCTCTTTTGACCTAATGGAGTTACGTCGTAATCTTTGGAAGGAGTTACGCCGTAACCTCTTGATGAGTTGGACTTCGGGGTCACGCAATAGTTACGGCGTAATGTGAGAGACGAGTTACGCCGTAACCTCTTCAAAATAGGCATACTGTGATAAATCCTTAGTAATGTTTCCATTTCCGCGTCTCTCTAGCTTCAATGCTCGCAATTTACCTGAAAGTGTAAAACAATGGAAAACAAGCGTAAATCCATATAAATGATATAAATAACGAGCATTAACGGGGGAAATTGACACTCAATAATCAGGACTATTTGATGTTATCAGTTAATATGATTTTACGTTTGTTATCGACAAAACATTAGAAGATCGTAAAATATAAATAAACATTTTTACGGCTTATTTGTATTAACAATCTCCCCCTTTTTGTTGATGACAATACATAAAATTATTTTAAGGAAAAGCTAAAATTCGTAAAAGTTTGAATTTGTACTTTTTACTTTCTTCTCCCCCTTTTTGTCGAAACAAAAAGTGTTTGAAGGAAAGCAACACATCGTTTTTAAGAAAAACATGTGAAAGAAGTAAAAGTAAAAAGAAATAGAGAGCAAGTAACGGGAAAGGATCTTGTCGTTGCTCCCCCTTGACGAGTCCATCCCTAAGTAAGGTTTCAAGAAACTAATTCTAATCTAGTTCATTTGCAACTAACTTTTGCAAAAGATTACGTCTATGTGACAGGTGTGCTCCCCCTAGATGATTGCAATTTTGCAACGGGAAGTCATGAGATATAAATCTAAGATTACAAGTAATTTTGCAACGTATTGTTTTGACACCAAGCTCCCCCTAGCTTTAGGGTGTCAAATTCTTCATGTGTTAATTGAATAACTGCAAAACAAGGGTTAGAAAACAAGTATAATTCACAATTTCCTGCAAATGTGATCCAAGTTAGTAGGAAAATAGTTTCCTGTCTCACGGATACCACGGTTCCCACCTAGTAGGGATCCGTCTAGGCAAATTAAAGGGAACCGTCTGGCTGATGAATAAAATCAGCAAATGGTGGTATAACAAGAAATGTTAATACCAAAGTGAGATATGGATTAAATAATATACACATATACTCAGAAATATAGCAAGTAGCATGTAATATCATTTAATAAAACAAGAGTTATGATATACATGACTCTAAAAATAAGAAAATAGACAATACATGACTAGGAATTTCTAGACCAACTAACGCTTGATGCTAGGACACCACTAAAATCTTCTAGCTCAAGTTTTGTTTAGGTTTAATCTCGTCGAAACGTTCGAGGAGATGATAGAACATGAAACGTTGGTCTTCTCGTACTTCATGTATCAAACTTTCAACATGTTGACAATGATAGCAATCTTTGTCATGGCTAGGTAGTGGTGGTGGAAGAACTGAAATGGCTTGATGCGAAGGATCAAGTGAAGCGGCTTGTGGAGCTTCAAACGATGGAGGGATTGGTGGAGGTGCATTTGAGAATGGCTCGACCAAGAATGATGGTGGTGGTAGAGAGGTGTCAACTTCCATATGGTCGGGTGGTTGACTTTGATGATTTCTCAGAATCCAAATGGGATTATATGATGGAAATGGCGAAGAGGAAGCCGGAGCAAGTGTTGACTCAACACCTTGATTTTGAACCATTATTCCTCCTAATGAGGAGAATGTTGTCGGCGGAAGCGGATGAGACGGCCTAGAAGGAAAGTCCTCTAAATTGTAGAGGTGTGGTGATGATAGTGGGGATGTAAATGAAATAGCTCTAGGAACCAATGGTGATGGTTTAGTGGAGATAATATTGTTTGGCCTAGGAGGTATGGTAGTGTTTGGCATTGGTAGTTTTGTGGGTACTATCCTTTTAGGAATTGGTTTGATTGGATGAGGAAGGATCCTATCATTTGTTGGCTTGACCGGAGATGATTCGGTTGAAGAGATTTCGTGTATAACACGAGCCTTTTTCATGGGTGGTTCTTTGGTGGATAAGTTACTACTTGGGGTTTTCCTCATGATGAGATGATTTCAAGAGGTTGCAAGAGCTGAAAGTTAGGATGAGAGTGATGACTATGGAGGTCCTAACAAAGTGGTTTATAAACCAAGAGATTTGGCAAGTGCATTTAAGCCTTAAGCCACTAGGATTCATTGGAATGTGATGATTAACATGCACAAGAGTCAACTTCAGAGGTTGCACTGATCTAGGAATTCATTTAAGATGATATGGAGTGTTTGAGTTAGGAAGATGAGTTGAAATGATTGTTTTAGCAAGATTTGACATAAACTGTCATCCGGATCCCACGGTTCCTTCCTTAGAGGGATCCGTCTAGGCTAATCCTAGGGATCCGGCTTTCACCAGTTATGAAAGAGTGGAAATGATGTTTCTAAGATCTAAGACCTATATCATCTTGAGTGTTTCAGTCCTCCTAAGTTTTTTAAATGAAGGGGTGCTTGAGTACTTGAAGGTAATGAATGATGTACCTAATGATTGTCATTTATGGAAGGATTTGGAACTTTCAAGAGTACCAATGGATGAGCAAGAATGACACTAAAGATTTAGAGTGTCAATTGAAGCTAAATGATCCTAGAGATCAGGTTGTGTCTTAGGATAGTGTTTTTGGAAAATATCCTAGAAGCTTTGAGATGGGAAAACTAGATTTTGATCAACTTTGATCAATTTTGAGGTGAGGATGATTTATGATCAATTTTGCCATAATCGAAAGATTTCTAAGACTAGATGTGAGGGATCAAGTAGAAAATGAAGTGTGAGTTTAAGAGCGAAAGAGTAATGGATTAAAAAATGAAACGGTAGATCTACAAGCATCTTAGAGTGTGATCTAGGTGAGTTATGCATGAGTAGGAAAGATCAACCTATCTTGACAAGGACTTAATTTGACTTAAGACACTATGTTTAGCTTAGTGTGAGGTGTTCTAAGGATATGTTTGAAATATAATGCTTGCAATTGCATTTTTTGTTTGTCGGATCCCACGGTTCCCTAAGTGTAGGGATCCGTCTAGCACAATCTTTGGGATCCGTCTATCTACTCAGCAGGACCTTTACTAAAGGTATGCAATGATCTTGACAATGCATTATATCTCAAGGATAGTCTAAAAGGATTTCTAATACTAAGATATCAAATGTAAGATGTTTTATTTCATGAAAGAAATTGGATTACGTTGATAAAGCACGAATACAAGAGAATTGATCCTATTTTGGAATACTACTAGGTTCCTTGAGTGTTTTCGCTAGGAGGATCATTATGTGATTGATGGGTGTTGGTGGAATCAAGAATGAAGAAAGTCTTCATGAGAGATATGTTTAGCGGTTCCATCATCTTGTTCACAAGTACGTACAACGGACTTTGAAATTGAGGATGGAAGTGCATAACATTATGATAGAGGCGTGTCAAGAACATTCCATAAGGGATGAGTTTATTCTTGGAGCCTTGAAGATTTGCAATTCGCCTTGCGAAGAAGTAGGCGAGATTGTATGGTTGTTGTGTTAGCAAACAGTACAACATGTGAGCACAACAAGCGGGAAGAATTTCTCGATTTCCCCTAAGACTCCAAACATTTTCACGTAGGATGAGTGCAAGAGGCTTGTACTCTTCTCGGATATCCCTTGTAAAGTTAATGTTTGGATCGGAGTAATATGGTCGAGGTTTGCATATTATGCGATTTAAATCTTCCGGAGAGGGTATGTGTGAACAATATGGACTATTTTCTTCACGAAAGTTGAAAAGAGAATCAAGAGACCAATCTTCGGTGAAGGCACATTGTCCAAGATTTGGAATCCGGAGGATGTGAGCAAAATGCCCAAGGGTTAGAGTGAACTTTTAGTTTTTGATATAAAACCAAAGAGATAGAGAGCGATCCTCGTTACGAACGAGTTTGACTTGACGGAAGAATTCCATTATGAACCTTGGACATATCTTCTCGTTGATTTCAAGAAGACATTCTAGTCCTATGGCTCGGAAGGAGGTATTGATACCTTCTTCGAATTGTAGAGAGGTGTCTACAATACGTCCTTCGTGGAAGTGACGGTTTTCGAGATTATTGAACCCACGGACATGATTGCCAGGTGTGTTGGGTTCGAGAGAGATGTTCGGAGTGTAGACGCTAGTGAGTGAAAAATCAAACTCATATTCATGCGTTATAGTTGAACCTATAGGAATGATAAGTTAATAAAAAAAATGTGTGTGGTCAACCTATGATAATCTAATGTTTTTACTAGATTTTTATTAACAATGGTATTTAACACTTTAACTTACTCAAGGTTTTGACTTTCTAGTAGATTATTACATTTAGAAAGATATTGGTTTTTAATCTTGCATGAAGACTGTTTTCCAGTAGGACGGATCCCACGGTTCCTTTTCAAAAGGGATCCGGCTAGTATAACTTCCGGGATCCGTAGATCTGTAATTACAGAACCAGATTATATGAAAACGCATAGGTTTTTAAATCTCATAGTTTTATACCAAGATATATGTTTTAACCTACATTTTCTTTTAACATGCATACATGACTTCTAATGTATCACGAAGGAGTATGAAACAAATAAATCAAAAGAAATGACAAACACATTATGACAATAATAACCTAGATAACTAGATTAGTAATATTGCATTTCAATACTAAGGATGATACAAAGGATTGGGTATATAACCCCAATATAGATTAACAACACAAAGTAAATGTCTCCGTATGTGAACTTCATCATAGGGAACACAAGTGCGATGAGTGTTAGGGCGATGAGCACAAGTGCGATGTAAACCATGTTGATGACGGATCTTCTTGGTTTCGGTTGAGATGAAATGAGGAGGAAGATGAAGTTTTTGAATAAGAGGAAATTTTTGAAATTGGAGGATTTGAAAAAGTGAGGGTTTGGTAGAGTGGTCGACGGTGGTGTTATTTATAGGGAAGGAGGAATTTTTGAAATTCGTGTTTTGTTTTATTATTGGATTTAAAAGAAACAAAACATAAGTTTTATATACCACGACTTTAGACGAGAAATAAAACACGTATGTGAGAAAAAAAGCTTCCTAATGAAGCTTCATGTAAAACATGTATAAGCACACAAGATAATCATATAAATACCTAAATAGGCATACTTAATTATCAAGCAAAATAAAAAGAAAATCATACCTCTAGCGCACTTAGGAATGTCTTTACAAATGACACAACAAATGTCACTTAGACGATTCCCGCTCCTTTGCGAATAAGATACCTTCTTAAGGAATGTATTCTTGTTACCAAGCGACTCCTAAAGCTTGGTGGGTATGAGCTTTGACTAATCAACATGACAAAGAAGATTAGTGCAATTAAATGAAAAAGTAAATAAGAAAAATGTTGTTATCAAATCAACATCCAAACATATAGTTTTAAAATACATGGTGTTTGTTTTTATGAAAAACCTTCTTTGTAGTTTTCAATTAACCATGGATCGTATCAAGTTTTTAAAGTACAATATACTTCAAGAAACTTGGTAACGAAGCTCTGATGCCAATTGTGGAAAACTAGAAGGGGGGGGGGGGTTGAATAGTTTTACCAATTAAAACTTCCTTTTAATCTATTTAGATCGACTTATGTCAATCTATTTGGATGTGTGTGTTGGATGTTGATGAACAAGCATATAAAGGTAAGTAATGAAAAGATAAGAGTAAGAAGCACAAAACCACAACACGAGTATTTATAGTGGTTCGGCTACAAGGACACCTTCCTTGCCCTACTCCACTCCCCGAGTTACCTACTCGAGAGTTCGTAATCACTACACCAATCTCCTTATGGCGGAGAAGCCTTCACAACGTCGCCTACTCTTTTTCCGGTGCTAGGCTAACCACCGGGTTCTTTCACTCCAAGGTGAACCACACCTACACAACGTCGCCTACCCTTTATAAGGTACTAGGCTAAGTACCTAGTTCTTTCACTCCAAGGTGAACTACACCTTCACAACGTCGCCTACCCTTTATTAGGTACTACGCTAAGCACCTAGTTCCATTGCAATGGAGGAACTACTACCACACTACACCAACGACTAATCCCAAATGAGATCTACTCCTTTACAACATCATCAAGGACATCAATATCCTTGGATCTAATGCTAGTCTATCTAGTACATCGAAACACACCATATCGAATGTACATCTAAGGCACCTTTCACTAATGCCTTTGACTAGATCTACAAGACACCTTTCACTAATGTCTTGTGTCTTCACTTCTAAGCACCTTTCACTAATGCTTCTAGTCTTGACTTCTAAGCACCTTTCACTAATGCTTCTTGTCTTGACTTCTAAGCACCTACCACAAGTGCTTATGCTATAGACGATAGATACCCTTCACTAATATCTTCGTCTTGACACTTGAGACATCTTTCACTAATGTCTTCAACACTACACTTCTTTGAAGAAAGAAAGGAATCATCAACAAGAAGACTTCAGTAGCCTTGATGATGAGGAAGCATGGAAACTCATGGACTTGAGCTTGCTCGACTTCAAAGGTGGTGATCTTGCCTTTAAGAGGAACCTAAAAGATCACACAAAAACAAAACTACAAACATAGATCTCTTGGATCTGAGGTTAGTGAGTTTTTAATTCATGGAGAAAGTGTGTTAGAAAGGGGTAAGAAATAATGAAAAAATAGCTCACTATTTATAGAGGAAAAATCCTACTGTTCCCCGGATCCTACGGATCCCTACCACAAGGGATCCGGCTAGCACAAAGCTTGGGATCCGTGGAACGCTCCTCTTTGCCCATGGGTATTTTGGTTATGGGTCATGGGTTGAACCATGGATCTTTAACTAGATACAATGTATCTTTGAGTGCAATGCACTTAGTCACTTGGGTATGGGTTGATCCATGGGTTATGGATATTATCCATGTATGATATAAGCATGATGTCATGCAATGGGTTATGGGTCAAGATCCATGGGTTATGGGCTTTGGGTTGTACCCAACTTCATTCAATGTATTTGCCCAATGGGTTGTGATACTTAAGTTTCTACCCATTTATATTACCCAATATACTACATATTAGTTATGTGTATATTATATCTAAATATGTAAACACTAGTTGTTGTACATATGTATTACTAAATCATAAAATCACTTATACTTGTTTTAGTGTTTTATGTGAAAATGTGAATATGTTAGAAACTATTAGTTCAAACCATTTACGTATTTTATTTTTTCGTTAATATGATTTTACGTTTGTTATCGACACAACATTAGGAGATCGTAAAATATAAATAAACGTTTTTACGGCTTATTTGTATTAACATGTGGGTATGGTGATTTTGGGTTTAGATCAAGAGTGAGAGCTATTTGTTTGTCGGGTTTTGGTGTGCGTTGAATTTGCTAGGTTGTTTTGAATCTGGTGATTATGTTTGTGTGAGTTAATATTTTATGTTCTGTTTTTTTATTGATGGATATGGTTTTGGTGATAGAGATGTGGTGGGTGAGTGTGAGTTTTATTAGGGTATCGTTTTTGTTTTTGTGTGGTGGGAGTTGATATTGATGATGAATCTGGGTTTATGTTTGATTTTTTGAGGATGAAAAATTTTGTGCTATGTTTGTGGTTGTAGATATGACTTGTGGATCTGTTTTTGGTTGTGTTTTTGTGGTCGGAGTATGGTAGATTTGTGTATTGGTTTTTTTTATAAGGGTTTTTAGTAAAAAAAAAAGTATCTTCTCCCCCTTAAAAATTGCTACTACAGTAGCAGTTTTTCAAGATATTTTTACACTTATTTTTGACACTAAAGAATGTTATCAGCAGTCATGAACGAATTTGGATTAACACAAAATCCTCTCGCTCTGATACCACTTGTTTGTCCCTAGAAATTGAGTAAATCTTGATAAAATGAAGAACAAATTAATTACTCATGATGAACAATAAGTACAAGATTACTCAATACCACATGACTAACTAATAAAGTCTTCAACTTCTTCACGGGGATAATTGCAGTAAACTATCCCCATTGAATGACAATAAACTCTCATTTATCTAAGCTATGCTTGAGATTCAATGAGAGGATGATCCTATTAACTAATACTATGTATTATCTTGTTTGTTTAGAATCCATGACTATCCCTATTACAAACATACATATATATAGCTACAAAATACAAAGCACAACATGTGATGGAGGTAAAACTTGTCTTGCATTTGGTGGAGAAGTACCATCTTCCTCTTTTGGGAATGCAACAACCATGCTTTAGGAGTGATGTAAACTTATTCCCACTTCTATGGAAATTCTTGTACTTTGCTTTGACTTGCTTTTAGTACTTGCTATCATATTTCAGACACAACCTCAAGGAGTCTGAGACAGCCTCAAGGAGTCTAAACATCCTTAGGGAGTCGAACCAGCCTCGGGGAGTCTGAACAGCTTCAATGAGTCTAAACAGCCTCAGGGAGTCTGAACAGCTTAAGGGAGTCTGAACAGCTTAAGGGAGTCTGGACATCCTCAGGGAGTCTAAACATCCTCAGCGAGTCTGAACAGCCTCAGGGATTCTAAACATCCTCAGGGAGTCTGAACAGCCTCAGGGAGTCTGTTTGTTCAGAGATAGCCTCAGGGAGTCAGTGAGTTATTGTCATCACTAACTAACTCCATTACCTTCTTCTTTGGGGATCATTCACTGAGTACCGCCTCACTGAATGCAGAGTCTTTATTCTTAGAATTAGTTTGAACATCTTGAAGGTAACTCACCGAGTCACTGTTCACTTAGTGACTTGTTTGATGTTTAAGGTTATACGAAACTCACTGATTTCTTTATCAGTGAGTAACTTACTATTTATTTAGTGAGCTAGGCTATTTTATTTTCAAATCATTGTCGAGGGTAATTGGGTCAATTTTTGACCCAACATAAATATTTGTCTCGGATAAATACATTAACTTAGGATATTTATTGTTTTATCCCTCTATAAACATACTACATTGTTTTCATTTCCTCACTACTCTTATATCATTTTGTAACTCATTTCTCATTTTCACTTGCATATTCTGTTTAGTGTGCACCAGTTTGACCCTTTAGCATTTCTGTGAATGCTAGTTGAGAAAGCCGTTGTTTCTTTCCACATAATTCTTTCTTAGTGTTGTTAATTAGTAGGTGACAATTTGAAAATATAATTACTCAAATCATTAAAATATGAACCAAGTATACTATAGTGGTTAGGATCATGACCATGGACCTAACGGCGTTAAAAGTGGTAGATGATAGAGTTTAAAGTTTTGTGAACGGTAAAATGGAAGTTTACTTAGTAATTAGGTGTGTGACGAACACTTAATAACATTGTCACGTGGATTAGTTGAGGAACTTAATGCTTAGATGATAACTGGGATATGACCCTAACTATTGACATATGCAGTTATAAGAAGAAGTATGTAGAGACTATCGATTGTATCAGACCTACACCACCTAAGACTCACTGGAACATTGCTAGGTGCACATTACACATACATTTCATGTCATTGATAGGATAGATGATTAGCAAAGAGAGCATGATAAATGATTAGCGAAGCGAGCATGTCCTTTATCTATTGATTTTCTCATTAATTTCAATTTCGTGTTATTTATTGTTATTTAGGTATTTTCTATTCTAATAATTGTGTGGATTAAAATCACAATTGTCATTTTATTTTCTTTTAAACAATTTAATATCCCTTTCTCTAGCCAACGACCCGGTCTTACCGAGTTTATTCTATACACGAACAGATACATTGTCCGTGAGTGTTAATGAAGTCTCAAGTAGATTCGGTTAATAAAAATATACACCTGGATTACACACATCAGTCCCTATAAGCCATGAAGGCATAGTAAAGCCAAATATTTTGAGGGATTTCGTTCATTGAGGCGCATGACCATGCACGAGGTCGTGCATGAATTGGTGGTGGGAGAATGTCGCAAACCAAATTCTGGGGGGTCGGCTTTTGCTAGAAAGAATGTTAAATGCGAGGGTTTCTGGTTTATCCTGTTGGTCTTGTTAAAGTACCCCATAGGTAAAGGTATAGTATGTGCCGCGAGTAGAGAATTTGACATGGCACCACACCGGTAGGGAGTTGGGGTCGCTCTCGTGATGAGTCCAAGGCAGGACGAAACTAGTGAGCCTCTCATATACGCGGGATGGATGGTTGGTCCTTATCGGATTTAGAATGCTACGCGGGGTTAAAAGAATGACTATATGACAAGTGGTATTAGAGCCAAGGCGAAGCGAAGCAGAATCATTCATGTCACTCCCAAAGTTCTTAAAATTGTTGGTTGTGCGATGGTGGTGAGAGAGGTCCCTCAGGATGTTGTTGAGGATAACATGATGTCGTGTATAGTAGAAAATATGGCATTAGATAGAAGCAAGAGAGAGTAATTGACTAATCCAAATGGGGATGACAACCGTTGCTCGCTAGATCTTAAGTCACCAGAATGAGTAATGGATTAATCCAAGAAGGAAGGTAGTCGTTGCACCCTGGGACCCAAGGAGTCCAAAGTCAAATGTCCCAATAAGCCACGAAGCCAAAATAAAGCCCAATCATTTGAGGGATGTCGGGGCATTGAGGCGAATGATCATACACAAGGTCGCGCATAAATTGGTGGTGGGAGAATATGACAAGCCAAATTCTGAAGGGTCAGGTTCTGCTTGCAAGCATGTTGAATGCGAGGGGCCCTGATTTATCTTGTTGGTTTGTTAGAGTATCCCAACGGTAAAGGTGTAGTAAATGCAATGAGCAAGGGACTCGACATGGCACCACTAACCACACTTGTAGGAAGTTGGGGTCATTCCTCTGATGAGTCCAAGTCAGGACACAAGCAATGAACCCCTATTATATCATGTAAAGGTGTAATACGTGCCACGAGCAGGGGACTCGACATGGCACCAGTGACCACACTTGTAGGAAGTCGGGGCCGTTTCCCTGATGAGTCCAAGTCTGGACAAAATTAATGAACCTCTATTATATCCGAGATGGATGTCTGATCTTTATTGGGTTAAAGATAACACGCGAAGTCGAAAAGAAAGAAGTCACGGTGACATGGTGTACTAAAATATATCTAGTAAACGCACAACAAAAGGAAGTAAAGAGATCGTGATGGAAAAAATTCCATGTGAATCACGTCAAAAGGCTAGTAAAAGCAAGTCATCACTTCCGTGCATGGGAATAGTGTCGCTTTGAAGATCATCATCTTTTGATCAATACGAATATCTTATCTTTTTGAATCCAAAAATGTACTTTATTTATGTATCATGACTTTAAGTTCTTCATATTTGTTTTCAATATTAATCGATTATATATACATAAGTATAGACTACAAAACTCAATATTGTAGTTTAATCGTTTTGGCACAAAACATCAATGTCGAAACTATTGTTATAAATCATTTCTAATGCGCCAAAGATTATAACGAGACCATCCCTCTGAGTGATGATTCATTCAAAAATTGTGGCGAAAATCATACCTTGCAAGTACTTCTGTTAGGTAGTCTTTTAATAATAATGTATGCTACTATTTGGTACCGATGGTTTATTGGTTTATGTCAAACTATGCAAACCACACTGCTGTTTGTGCAGCATGCTCCTATAAGGAAATAACTTGACATATACATTTGACAAATTTGATGATACGATTCATTGCAAAATTTTATATGAGTTGATTTTAAATTGGAGAAAATGAATTGGTATGTATTATTAAATTTTGTGGACAATAAACATAAGACTGTTTCACACTGGGAGGTGATTTACGGATATAGATTTTTTATTTGCACACACGAGTTAACTATAACCGGATTCAGAAAATTATAAATAAAGTAGAACAGGCTAATGTATAAATGACATGTGCTAATAAAAATAAATATGTACAAAACAAGGGTTATTATACATGGAAGTTATTAAAGTGTGTGCGAAATTTGTTTTAAGTCATTAAAATTTCAAAGTTGTTATCTAGGTTACTGAACTTATAAAAGTTGTCATCCAGGTTACTGAATTTGTAAAAACATGACATTTATGTTACTTAACATATCAAAAAGTATATGTAAAGATCACTGAAATTATAAACGTGTTTGCTTTTAATAGTTTAGTAACCTGAATGACAACTTTAAAACTTTAATGACTTAGGACAAATTTCGCGCAAACTTTAGTTACTTATTTGTATAATAACCCAACAAAACAATTCACATTCACTAACATAGCCGACTGATATTCAACCTTTTATTTTTGGAAATTTCTAACTTGTGTCCGGAGGTTTAAAAAACGTTAAATGAACTCAAATTACTATATTCTCATATTAGTTGATATATATATTTTTTTAATTTATTATGTTTAACAAAATTATCCATATTTTATATGAAAATTAAGTTATTTGCAAAAATAATAATAATAATAATAATAATAATAAGAATAATAATAATAATGAAAAAAATAAAATAAAATTGTTGTTATTAAATAATTCAAACAAAGGGATCTCGGATGGATGTGTAATAGTTCTCGTTGCACATGGCCTCAACTTAAAAGGAACCACATTTTTATTAGGTTTGCATATAATGACGTATGATATTAAAATATATGAGTCATATAATTCAAATTTAATGCAATTTTTCTTTAGTTTACAAGTGTAATATACTTTTTTCATCGTTATTGCCAGACCATCGAAAACCACGAAACGACCATGACTTCTCTAAGCTTGTGCCATCACGACACGAGCTTAAAAAAAATCCTTTATCTTTTACCAAAAAGAATCCAACATAAAACCAAGATGAAGATATCTGGGGCATGACAGTTTACGTTGCTTTGATTACGGACGTGTGATTTATCTCTTTGTCGGTTGCCTAATTGAATAAGCCACACGCGGAATTCCGCAATGTGGCATCATTAAAACCCATGACCTAGTTTTTTAGTAATGAAATTCATGCCAATATTATTGCATTAAAGAATAACAAAATACATATTAATACGAGTATATGACCCAGATTCGGGACAACGTTGATCCAGAAATCGTTAGGCCAGCTTTTGAACAAGATATTTCGTTTGAGCTGAAAGGACAATTTCTCAAGAAACTTCGTGAACACACCTTCAGCGGTTATGAATTTGAAGATACTAATTTTTTTCCTTTTTTTTCAACCCACCTATATAAATATCATACATGACTTAAGATCAAATGTGAAGAAATCTTAAAATTAGAAGGATGGAAAATAACTATAATTACATATTTGAGATGCATTAACTTGAATTAGATGCATCCCTAATCTTTTGGATGCATCATAATATATTTTCAAACAAAAAATTAGATTTACATACATATATTAGATGCATTTCATCAACTTATGCGAATCCTATGTATTTTTCGTCTCCTAGGGTCAAATTTGTTCTAGTACTATTTTGCATCGTTTTTACTTCAAAATCACTTTCGAAACTAATTGTGATGCATCTAAATGAATAAAGATGCATCTAATTCAAGTCGATGCATCTTAAATGTGTGGTTATAGTTATTTCTCATCTTTCTCATTTTAAGTTTTCTTCTCATTGGATCCTTACCCATACATACATATCTTACCAATTTTTACACACAAACACTCTTTAATATCTTCGATTTTCACATACAAAATACTACGTAAAATAATGGCTTGTTTGGTTCCACTTACTTTCGATGAAATCATATCGTGTGTTCAAAAACTAATTGAGGAGGATACCGTTCTTCAGCAAGCGTTGGTCGACTTAGCTCTACAATTTGACAAGGCGTGCGAAGCTAAAGATGATATGCACAAGCGTACGAGAAATGTAATGACATTTCAAAAGAAAAACGTGTTCAAATAGAGGCATTTTTAAACGAAGAATCTTCGAAAGACTACAAGATGCACAATGCTTTGATTAGAAAGGCTAGGAAGATACAAGAACAAATCAATGCTAAGTTTGTGTGGCTAACTGAAAAATACACTTAGGATGATTATGTTTTCGTATTGTTTTTCTAACATACGGGGTTTTTTGGAGGATATATATATATATATATATATATATATATATATATATATATATATAGATACATATATATATATATATACATATATATATATATATATATATATATATATATATATATATATATATATATATATATATAGATATATATATACATATATATATATACATATATATATATATATACATATATATATATGTATATATATTATATATGTATATATATATATGTATATATATATATATATATATATATATATATATATATATATATATATATATATATATATATATGTATATATATATATGTATCTATATATATATATATGTATATATATATATATATATGTATATATATATATATATACATATATATATATATATATACATATATATATATATATACATATATATATATATACAAATTTGCGATATATGTAGAATACTGAATCATCTGTACAAATTTAATGAATCATCATCATAATTCGATTTTAACAATGATTTGTGAATCAAATTTGTGATTTATAAATTCGATTCACCATAAAATAATGTTTACTTATGAATCAAATCAAAAACACGAATCAATTTGCTCAAACGAAGATTTCTCAATCTTCTCAAAATAAAAACCTTCTCAATGAAACCGGAGCATATATATATATATATATATATATATATATATATATATATATATATATATATATATGTATATATATATATATATATATATGTATATATATATATATGTATATATATATATCTCTATATTATATATAACAGGAGGCATTTTCTAGAAATGACACCTCAATGCCTAGTAATCTAATTTAATGCCACATAATCATTAGTTGTCCACCTAAACATTTTTTTTTAAATTTAATTAGCTATTATTTAATTTTGTCATTAAAATTCGAAATTTATTAGACATAAAAAAGGCTGCATGAAGATTCGAACCTTGGTTTCCATGAATATTTAACACACATTTTTACCACTAGACCAACTAATTTTTCTATTTATATCCTGCAAAACCAAAAACATATTACTTAGCGATTTAAATATAGAACTTTTTATATATATCTTTTCCTTAAATATAGTTACATAATATAGCCTTTTAGGATCTTTGTTTCACAAAAAACAAAATGAACCA
Organism: Chrysanthemum seticuspe; assembly: GCA_019973895.1. Taxonomy (NCBI): domain Eukaryota; kingdom Viridiplantae; phylum Streptophyta; class Magnoliopsida; order Asterales; family Asteraceae; genus Chrysanthemum; species Chrysanthemum seticuspe. The sequence goes on along the minus strand of BPTQ01000004.1, from coordinate 90,952,871 downwards.
TTGTCAACAGCGACAGGAAAAAAACAATTAGGGTTGACATGAGCTGGAGTATATTGGCTTTTATTGTTCATCGTAGCCTATGATTCTGATTTGTGTCTTGATTTGTAGGTTAAATGTCAACAGCGACAGAAAAAAAACAATTAGGGTTGACATGAGCTGGAGTATATTGGCTTTTATTGTTCATCGTATCCTATGATTCTGATTTGTGTATTGATTTGTAGGTTAAAGATACTCCAAAGTCCAAATCATGTTTTTTAGCTTATCATAGGAGGACAGGTACAATCTTTAATGAATTTGTGTCCATTTTCAGGGGAAAAAATAGCTTGCAGAGAAGTATTTCGACAGAAGATTTAACGTTGCTCCCTTGATCAATGTGATCAGGCTACCTCCATGGCCGAACTAGATCAGGTATATTATTAATCACAAATTTGGTACAGGTTTACAATTGGTTAGAGTTGTATAGATAGACGTAAATTAGGTATTTTTTGGTATACAAAAGATTTGGTTCCTTTAGAAGCTTATCACAGGAGGACATGTACAATCTTCAATGAATTTGTGTCCATTTTCAGGGAAAAAAATAGCTTGCAGAGAAGTATTTCGACACAAGATTTAACGTTGCTCCCTTGATCAATGTGATCAGGCTACCTCCATGGCCGAACTAGATCAGGTATATTATTAATCACGAATTTGGTACAGGTTTACAATAGGTTAGGGTTGTATAGATAGACGTAGGTCATTCTGAAAACCATCAATCTCCACCAAGATCGGACCTGGGTTTTAGAGGACGTGATGCGCACCGTTGCGCTAAGGGTAAAAAAAGTAAGGGCGACGTGACAAGGTAAAGGCGGACATAGAGTAGCCGTTTTTTTTCCACAAAAACACCAAACATTACTAAGTTATAAGTCATATTTCATACATAGAAGTATAACACATTAATACCACATTTAACAACAGCAAAAATTGCTAAGATGTACAATTTTATGTATTTAATAAATAATAAACACAAATAAACAAAATCGCATAGCAAGGAATTGACCTCAGGCCTCTAAGGATAAACTATAAACTCACGAAGTCATGATTAGAATGAACTGATGAATGATTAGTAGCCACTAGCAAGTACCTCAAGGTTATACGATGTAGGTTATGTTACTATATAATGAAATCTGCATGCGATTAACTCTGGTCGATCTCATACGTTCAGTGACTATCCAAAGTTTTCATATATACCGTTAAGTTTATTTAGTTATTATATGATCGACCAATCGACATGCATACTCACATTGATTCTTTTACATCTAACTTCATATATCCTCTTGATGAAACTAATGATTAGTGTGTTTAATTGATGGGTTCCATCGGGGTTTTAAAATTTGTAAACAAGAATTACCGGTTAACTAGGAACACATTCGGGCAAGTATACCCTAGTCAAGTTGTAGTATAGTATATGGTAAATCAAGGTCGTCCCAAGAGACTTGGTTGCACTACAAGTGTCGTTTGTTTGTTTAAGCAAGTAACAAGTTGATGGTTATGATTGTCACATATCAAACCAACAAGAAAAGAAATATAAGAACAAATACGTATCAAGGTCATGGTTATGATTGTCACGGATCAAACCACTAAGAAAAAGCACACAAAGAACATACATGTTTAGACAAATGATCACAAGGATATTAGGATGTTTAGTTTGGAAAACATATTATCAAAGATAGAACCTATAATAATAGTTTAGTGTTTTATAAATCAAATGTGCATAAGCTTCAATCAAGTGGTCATGTCATGAGCCTTATACCAACAACAACAAAGAATCCCTTTCGGCCTTAGACTTTGATGTTATTAATTTGTGAAGTTCCATTTACTTGAAAGATAATGAGAACACATATTCAAAAGATTCCTTTCGGCCTTAATCCAAATTAAACCCTTACTTGTTATGTTTATTAAGTTTCTCATACAATCGTCACAAAGTACAAGACCAAAATCATTTGTCACTAATGAATTGAAACTAACCATTGTTAAGAATACTTTCGTCCATTGAACTCAAAATGATCAACCAAAACAATAAACAAGAACAAGTTCAAATTTAACCAAATATGATGTTACCAACATATTCCAAACAAACACTACAATTATCCAAACATCCTTTTATCACAAGTTCTCATATGAAATAAACAAGTATAAAGAAAACATTCACAAGACAAGAACACATCACAAGTGTAGGACCACTACGAATATATCAACCTTATCACGTAATACCCACGTTAACCAAAGTTATGCGTAGAACACGTGAAACCCAACACAAACATATGCGTAAAAGAAAGAAAAGATAAAGATGTTTGGTGACTTGAATGATATAGAATCCGTGTATGATGTGAGAAAAGATAAACACAAGATGTTGTATATTCAATAAAGAAAAAAACACACACACACACTTTCAAGCACACCCCTCAAATGACCATTTGAGGGGTATATATAGTACAAGAGGCATAAAACCCTAAAGGCTTTAGCTTGGGCTTTCTTTGGGCTTTCGTGGACTTGGATTGGATTACACTTAATAAAAGGCTAGCTTAACATAACTATTAGCCATTTATCTTAGCCCAATCCACAAGCCCGTTGACTATTCTATCATGATATCTAACACACGTTACAAAGTTCCTAATCGTGAATGACCATCACTTTTAATAAAACTATTAAGGCTAACAATCTCCCCCTAAGGGGTGGTCATTCAAACGATGCTCCACTTGGTTAGGTCTCTACTTTCCTTGAGCTTGAACTTTGCGTGTAGATATAGAATAGTCTTGATTCTTTGTTCCTTCATGCTTTGTGATCGGTTGATGTGATTGTCTGCCGTTGTCAACTTCGTTGGTTAGGTGTCTCCACGTCTTTCTCCACCATGCTCACACTTCTATTTGACTTTGAGTTTCCAATGATGTAGTTCTGGAGTCTTTAAACTTTGTAGATTCTTTGACATTGACGAAGAATCATCTCCTTTGATTATGATGAGAACTTTCATGTGTTGTTGGTATGAGCATGTGGCGAGTCTGCACGATCCATCCGCTCCAGAGCTTCCATAAGAAGAAAACATAAAACATTGTTAGTAATAAGCGGATTCCGGCACTTACAAGTTTGAATTTCGAGGGTGTTAACAACATAGTGTGAAAACACGTCTCTAATTCTCACAGAGGCCGTTCCTGAACTGGAGTCCCACAAGTGAGATAACGCGATGTACCGAAATACACCTACAGTTCAGATGAGTCGCTGAGGTACACCGAAGCATCACCCCACGACTGTAGACCGTTTGAGACACACTAAGCGTAATCCACGGGGAGTTACCGAAGTGACCTGCTGTCAGGGCTGCTTGATGTTGACCCTGGCAGGAGTTTCCATTCAATCACTGAAGATCACAGATGTGAAACTTCTCATAAATGTTCTGGCAGATTGCTAAGATCTGCGTAGGACTCTATAATATATCACTTACGTCCTTATTGAAGAACAACAAGCGATGTCATGTCAAGTGTTCCTATGAGATCTTTTGATGAATCTCGTGGCTCTAGACTCAATAGTGCATTTTGGTTTTCCTGAGCGGAGACTAGGGAGAGGGTCTCCTTCTTCAATACCAACGATCTCTAAGAGAAGGTCATTAGATTATGTAGGGTTCCCAGTGAGAATGAAACAAATCCCTTTTGAGAGGAATTGAGTGGCTAGAAGGTTTAGTGCAGTGCGTCACTGGTTCCATGACGTCTTTGTCTTCAATACCAGTGTCATCTAGTGACAACCAGTAGCAGATGAATTGAACCCGGTTTCTGCCCTAAGGTTGAATATGGAGGGCTATTTCTTTTCACCCTTTCTCATTACATTTCTTTTTAATTCTTCAACCCCTTCTTTCTCCTTTCTCACTTTACTCCTTTTTTCAATCATACCTAAGGACTTCTAATACTAACTATAGGTATTGTCCTTGGGTAGATCTCTCCGGCTCTGGCGGATCATAGGACGAATTTCCTATCCTTAGTCACCTTATAACTCCATGACTGTCCTATTGTTGCCATAAAACCATTTTTCTTTGAAAAATCTCTCAGAGTGTTTATGATAGAAAACATGTTTGAAACACTCCGTGAGTTTTATATTTTCAGAAACACTCCCCCTTCACATGTGCTTATAAGTTTTGACAGAAATCTGCACATAGAGGGTAGAGTTCGCACTTTTTGAATTGATCGACTTTAAATGAACTAGACCGATTCGAGACACGTTTACATCACTAGAGAACTAGCTTGAAATTATTACCCGTCCTGGTCAAGTCCATAGAGAGTTTCTCGAGAAGGTACATGATTGTTCGTCAATTCATTGGTTATGTCTGAGTCGAGCTCATTTTGAGATTCAAACCACGATCATTAAACTTTTTGATCACATTTTAATCACGTCTCCTCCCCCTCAAAAATAGCATATTCGTGATATTTTTGATATCAACGGATTAAAAAACATTTAAGAATCTTTTGGGGAGACAAACTGATTTGATTTAAGCATGAATTTTGGAACATATTGTTTTATACTCCCCCTTTAATAAAGCATAATCAAATAAAGGGTTTTAGAGGGAGTTATCTTGAGCACAAAATATTTGAAAGATTTTGAAAATCTTTTTGAACAATCTTGAAAAGGTGCTCAAGATGATGATGATTTCTCACCATTTTTAAATGTAGTGCACTGAAGCGTACACCTCATTTTTCGATCAAAGCACGAGTTTTGATTTGAAAGTAATCAAAAGTCATCATTTAGGTCCGGGTTTCGTACTGAAATATACGAAAGCCATCTTATGAAGAAATTTTGAGAAACGACATGTTTTAGAAAACAAAATTAAAGAACTCTCGCTCAAGCATCTGTACATGCCCGTATCATTGTTGAATGACATTTCTAGAAACGTACAGAATATCGATTATACAAGAGACATGTCGTAGAAGAATATTTTTGGATTTTTGATTTTATATTGTTTTTGTATTTTTTGAAAGTTTTATATTTTTATATTTTGTTTTTGTTGGTTTTTCAAATTTTGTATTTTGTTTTTCAAAAATATTTACAGCGAAGCTTTTCAGAAAATCATTTTCAAGAAGATTCGAGAAGACGTTCTAACTCCTCAGGGGTTAGGCTTCGCATTCCAATTCGTCGAACTAAATACTCAAACCTTTCTTTTGGAAGGGCTTTTGTTAATAGATCGGCGAGTTGGTAATCAGTCTTCACAAAGAATAATTCAACAGTACCATTTTTGACGTACTCTTTGATGAAGTGATAGCGGACACGGATATGCTTAGTCTTTGAGTGATGAACAGGATTGCATGATATGGCTATGGCACTTTTCGAGTCACAATACATAGGTATTTTATCGAAAGTAAAGCCATAATCTGTGAGTTGTGTTCTCATCCATAGAACTTGAGCACAACACGCAGATAGAGACACATACTCAGCTTCAGCGGTTGACAGTGCAGTGCAATCTTGTTTCTTTGAAGACCAGCTGACTAACTTTTCACCCAAAAATTGTGCTCCTCCAGATGTACTTTTTGCTGTAACTTGGTCACCTGCGTGGTCCGCATCTGAAAAGGAAATTAGATCAAATCCGGATTCCTTCGGATACCAAAGTCCCATGTGAATGGATGTCTTCAGGTACCGAAAGATCCTTTTAACCTCTTTGAGGTGCAGTTCCGTAGGCTTTGCCTGAAACCGTGCTAATAAGCAAACAGCAAAATGAATATCTGGTCGACTGGCAGTAAGATACATGAGAGAACCAATCATGCTCCGATATTTCTTCGGATCAATAGGTTTCCCAAACAAATCGGCTCCAATTTTTGGTGAAGTTACCATTGGTGTTCCGACCGAGTCACAATTATCCATACCATGATTTTTCAAAATCTCTGTTGTGTATTTAGCTTGATTAATAAAAATTCCACGAGGGGACTGATGTATTTGTAAACCAAGAAAGAATTTTAGTTCCCCCATCATGGACATTTCAAATTTGCTTTTCATGAGATTTTCAAAATGTTTTGAAAGTTTTGGATTAGTGGACCCAAAGATGATGTCGTCCACATAAATCTGAACAATCAAAATGTCGTTTTTGCATTTTTGTGTGAATAAGGTAGGATCAACTGTTCCTTTGGTGAAATTGTTTTGGATAAGGAAAGAGGACAGTTCGTCATACCACGCTCTCGGAGCTTGTTTTAAACCATAGATTGCCTTTTTGAGTTTGTAGACGTAGTCTGGATGTTCCATGTCTATGAAGCCTTCTGGCTGACTCACGTACACTTCTTCTTTCAGAGTTCCATTCAAGAACGCGGTCTTAATGTCCATCTGATAAACCGTGATGTTTTTGTGAGCTGCATAGGCCAAGAATATCCTGACTGCTTCTAGTCTGGCTACCGGCGCGAATGACTCTTCAAAGTCTATCCCTTCCTCTTGTCTGTATCCTTTGGCCACAAGACGAGCTTTGTTGCGAATAACAGTCATCTCTTCATCCCTTTTGTTCTTCCATAACCATTTGAGATCAATGACACGAATGTCAATTGGTCTTGGAACCATTTCCCAAGAGTCATGAAGACGGTATTGGATAAATTCCTCCTGCATTGCTTCTATCCATGCGGGATCTGCCATTGCCTCACAAATGTTCTTTGGCTCGATATTGCTAATTGAGCAAAGGTAAATGCACAAGTCGCAATCTGTGGCGAGTTGGCGTCTCGTCTGAATTGGCCTTGAAGGTTCACCGATAACTTGTTCAATTGGGTGGTCTTTTGTCCACTTCAGAGTAGAAGGATACCGTTGGTTAAACGTGTGCGAGTTAGATGGTTCTCGTAAGTTTGAAGATGATTTAGCTGATTCCGAAGCAAACTGGTTTTCAAATAAGTCTTCATCTAACGTTGCATCGTGATGGTTTTGGTTTTGCTCATCAACTGCTGGTAGAACGGGTGCAAGAACTTGAGTAGATGTAGATGATGTTGATGGAGTTGGTGCATTGGTTTCGACCGTTGTAGATGCATCTTCTGTTGGTGGTGGAGGATGATTTTGAGCGGGTGCAGCGGAATGATGGTTTGATGCATTTGTCGAAGTTCCACCATAGTATTCATCGAACATTAACTCGAAGAAATTTTCCCATTCTTGTTCTTTAGGATTGTCAAATGAAGTTGATTGAGCTCTTTGAGGTACGAGTCCTGAACTGATGTGTCCAGAAGTCTGTCGGTTTAGTGCGGGTACTAGAGCGAGTCTCTCAGAAGCCATCTGTGAAATTTCATCAAACTTCACATTCATCGTCTCCATGATTTTCTTTAGCCTTCTGTTATACACCCTGAATGCCCTCGAGTTATCTGAATATCCAATGAAGATTCCAATATCACCTTTAGCTTTCAATTTTCCAAGATCTTCTCTGTCATTCGTAGGATAGCACAAAGCGCCAAACACGTGTAAGTAAGAGATATCTGGTTTTCTGTTGTTCACTATTTCATATGGGGTTTTATTGAATCTTGGATGGATAAGGGATCGGTTCTGAGTGAAACAAGCAGTGGCAACAGCATCAGCCCATAGAAATAACGGTGCACTAGAATAGATTAGCATTGTGCGAGCAGCTTCCACAAGAGTACGATTTCTTCTTTCAACTACCCCATTCTGCTGTGGAGTTCTAACAGCTGATGTCTGATGAGTAATTCCAACATCTTCAAAATAAGCTCTTAACTCCTGATTAGTGAATTTTGTGCCGTTGTCTGTTCTTACAACCCTTACTGGAATTTGAAGAAGTACTTGAATTCGCTTCAGAAAGGTGATGATGATGCCTGGTGCTTCGTCTTTTGATCTCAGAAACTTAACCCATGTATATCTCGAATAATCATCGACGATAACAAGAATATACTTTTTCCCATTAATGCTTTCAACTCTCATTGGGCCACATAAGTCCATGTGCAACATATGCAACTTTGCTTCCGAACTAGGTACGGATTTGGGTTTATATGATGCTCTTTTGCTTTTTCCTTGTTCGCATGATGGACATAAGTGATCCTTGGTGTATTTGAACTTTGGAAGTCCGTTGACGATGTTGTCTTTGGCTAGATTGTTGATGGAGTCAAAATTGAGATGGGATAACCGTCTGTGCCACAACCAGGACTGTGTTCCAGATGCTCGTGTCATAAGACATATTGGTGATGAAGAGGCCATTTTGTTGATGTCGATAGCATACAAGTTTGTATCACGATTCCCAGTTAAGAGATCAGTGCCATCCAAGTTTCTAACGAAGCAAGCATTTCTCCTAAAAGCAACCTCTAAATCTGCATCACAGAACTGCCCGACTGAGAACAAATTGTGTCCCAACCCTTCGACATAGTAAACCCGAGTGATCAAATAATTTCCAAAAGGTAGATCTCCATAACCCATGATAGCTGCTACATGATCATTTCCGAAACGTACGGTTCCCATGAATTTCCAGACGAAATTGATCAGCAGCTTCAGATTCCCGGTCATGTGCTTGGAGCAACCCGAGTCGACGATCCAAAGACAAATTTCGATAACCTGCCAGTTACAGAAAAAGAATATTGTGGAAACCGTTTTGATTTTGGTTCCTTTGGGTTAGAGGTAAAATCCTGATCACACTCAAAGAGGTTTTCTACAGGGAAGTCTGGTTTATCACTTATTGTACCATTCTGGAGTGTGTAAGTTCTACCTGTGGGTTTCCAAATATCATCCCTAAAGTATACACGTTGGTTCTTGTCAGTAGTGTAAAGCATAAGTTTTGCAACTAGTCTTCCTACTCGTTTAGCGTAATTACTTTTTGGGACGTTCTTCTTAACAGGCTTATCATTCACATTTTTAGAAACACAATCATCTTGAACATTTAAAGATTTCTTGCAAGTTAAACAAAGAGATTCAACACATTCATTAGACTTAGCAAGTTTCATAGGTTTAGTACATTCAGATGAAATGTCTTTCTTATTCAGAAGCTGTAAATTCCTAGGGTGTTCTTCTACTTTCTTCTCTTTATTCAAGCTACTACTCCTAGAGGCATGCGAGACTCTATTGTTCCTTGTATTGCTCTTAGGCTTTAGTCTGCTGCTCCTAGAGGTGCTTTCTAGTCCTGTAGAAGGTATGTCACACACATTAGGATTCACATTGTTATGAAGGGAGGTGGTTTCAGCTATCCTAGTCTCTTTAGATGTTGAGGCAGACGCATTAGTGGTACTCATCTTAAAAAGGCCAGGTGCTAAAACTTTTGGTTTCTCGATAACCGCTGTTCCCTTATCAACATGTTGTTTAGGTAGGGCAGGTGGAGTGACTGGTTTTGATGAAACATTTTTCTCATTGACTTTTGGAGGAGGCAAAGAAACAGACATTTTTGGTTTTGAAACCGGTTTGGGAACATTTGCTTTCTCCGCAGTCAATGGTTTTGTAATCAAATTTTCCACTGCCTTTCCTTTTTGACTTTCCAGCTGAGCCCTCAAAAGATCATTTTTAGCTTTCATGTCATTGTAGGCACGCTCATACGACAATTTGTCATACTTGCATTCCTCAGTTTTTCGATCAAGTTGTTTAAAATATGACACATTTTCTTTTTCAAGTTTAGCAAGAGCATTTTCATATTTTGAAACAATTTCGGAGGTCTCAGACTGGAGTCTTTCATGATCTTCAACAGAATATGTTTGCAAAATAATGGACATAATATCAGTAGTCAGAACACCTTCGAAGAGAGAATCATTTAGATTTTCCAAAAATTTGATGTGTTCAACACTTTTATTAGCTTGCTTTACCAGGGATTTATGGTCCTTGACAAAGTCAGTTGTTTCTTTCAAAAAGGCTTGTTCAAAATGAATTACCCTTGAGTTGATGTTATTCAATTGAGGGGCAATTTGAGTTTCAAAAAACTTTTTCTGTTCATTATCAAAACTATTAAACCAGATGTTTGTTGTAATATTGGTTTTAGTTTTAACGGTCTCTTGAAGATCTGCAATTCTCGTTTTCACATTTTCCAAAATACTTCGCGCTTCACTTGTGTTAAAAGGATTGTTTGAAGACATTTGTTCAATGTTCGAAAGAGAATTGGAGACAACAACTGGTTTTGAAACTGATTTTGAAACTGGTGTTGACACTTTGTTTGAAACACTTGGTGTGGTGGAAAACTTTGATTGTCCTTTTTGAGAAACAAAAGGAAGAACATTAATTTGGTTCCATTTGTTATAATCAATCGGTTTGATTTCCTGATGTTTTTGTTTCATTTTAGATCTACTCTCCTCAGATAGTTCTAACGTTTCAAGAGAATCATGCACAATTATAGGTTCAAGCAAAGGTTTTCCATTGTGCAACACATTCTGAGATTTCTGAGCTTTCTTGAGAAACGAAGAAGGGTCGTTACCAAGTGCCATCTTATGTGAAGTATGAAAACGTGGATTTACTTGGTTAGAAAGCATCTTGTTTGATTTAGCAGAATGACCCGTTGTAAGAAGCAAATTGTCCAAAGTTTTGATTTTTTCTGTTTTATCAAGAATTTCATCAAGAAGAGAATCTTCTCGTTTTGAAAAATCAGCAATCAACTGTTTCTTCTCTTTTTCAAGATCAGAAAACAGTGCTTTTTGTTTAGAAAGTTGGTCATTTAGATCAGAAATTTCCTTGTTTAAAGATTTGATTTTCAAATTCAGATTCACATCAAGTGTGTCATACTTGAGTTGCAAATATTTTTCTCTTAAAACAGAATCTCGATAACCAATTTCTAATTCTGACATTTTGTTTGTATGAAATTCATAGGCTTTGGCATGCTCCTTGTAACTCTCAAGCTCAGCGGTCAATTTAGCATTCGCGGCCTTAACTTCGCGATTGACCGTTCTAACTTTCTCAACTTCAATGCCACATTGATTGATTAATGATTCAACATAAGCACGTGTTTCCTCATCAGTCTCAGTATTTTGTGCCACACAGGCTCCACTAGGATCCACATATGGAGTTTCGGAGTTCGTATTGCTACAACTCGGATTGTCCATATATGTATCATAAGTAGGTGCTGGCATTACAGAATTCTGTTTGTCATGAGTAAACACATCAAATATGACATTGTTATAGCATGGATCAATGATTGGTACCTCAGATACGGTATTGGCGTCATAGACAGGAGGTAAGTCTGACTCAGTGTCGTACTTAGCTTCCTGAAGATTTGCCATGAAGATGTAGTTCGCATTAATTTCCTCGAGGTCTTCCAAATCATCCATAATAGCCATAAAGTCATGTTCCTCAGCACTCAACTGAAATCCAGCGCGTTCCTTTTGTACCAACAGGACAGTTTTCTGAAGATACTCAAGATCGTTCTTGTGCGGCTTAGTAGGACAATTCCTTGCCATGTGACCCATTCCTTGACAGTTATAACACTTAATCTGATTACCCTGATTCACATTTCCATGATTCCCAACGACTGGAGCTGCAACATTCCGATTCTGATTACCCACTGCTCTATTCCCAACATTCTGTCTCATCTGATTACCCTGATTCGGAACCGCCTGATTACCCATGCGAAATCCAGTAGCATATCCCTGCTGATTCCCAATAACTCCAACCATTTGTCCTTGATTACCCATATTCACACCCGGCTGTGCAATTTGGCTGTTGCGAGTGTTTGATGATATCCTTTGGTTGTTGTTAGTAGGTGTGGAATAGCGACCTTTGATTACTTGACCCAAGAGAGAAATTATTTGGGACATAGGGTCTTCTTGATCAGATTCTAGATCAGTGATTCCTTGTTCCTGGTATTGTGGATCTGGATAGAATTGTTGTTGTGGTTGTGGAATGTATTGCTGCAAGTTGTTGTTGTTGGAAGATGATGAAGCTTGTTGTTGTGTATTCACTGAAGTTTGAGTCTTTGCAATGAGTGCCAATGGATCATGATTCTTTGATAATCTTTCTTGCCTGACTTCATTCGCTTCAGCTTGGTTTTGTTTCAGAAAATCATTCAGTTGATCAAAGTTCACCTGATGTAAGTCTTTTGTTTGGTTGACAATAGTGACATATCATCCCCATTCTTCTGGTAGATTATTCAGGAACTTGATGTTTTGAACGATAGTTCTGGGTGTCAGCTTGTTTCTGATTAGCTCATTCATCAAAGTGCAAAACCTTCCATAGTAGGATTCAATGGATTCTCCTGGTGTAGATGTGAACTTTTCCCATTCAGTTAGCAACTTGTTCTCCATGTCTTGATGACCAATTTCTGTTCCATGACAAAGTCGTCTAACACGTTCCCACATATCGAAAGCAGTTTCACAACTGTCTACCGCAGCAAAGATGTCTATTGGTAAGCCCAGTTGGATAATATGAAATGCCATGTCATCTGCTTCGACTTGTTTCTGATCCTCTGCAGTGTATTCAGATTCGTATTGAAGACGAGAAGATGGTGTGGTGGGAGGTGTTGCATCAGGATTTCCAGGTTCATTAATGTAAGATATAACTTTTCACATACACATCAAACCATAACACAAAGTAGCATATAGATGGAATTCTAGAGAGAGAAAGTTAGAGGTTTAGGGAACTTAGTGAGAGAAAGTGAAAGATATTATTATGAGCTCCAACTCTCTACCTTGAGAGGTAGAGAGTATTTATAGTCTTACATAAATCGCCACACATCGGGCTGTGGATCAGGCATACAGTGGGTAAAGACCCGTCCGTCCTCCACGGTGTTACTTAACTAAATACTACTTAACTTAAAAGAACTACGACTACGAGCTTTCTAACGATTACATATACTTGAGGTGACCGACTCTTTAATACCTGGAATTTCTAATTCCTAACAATCTCCCCCTAAGGGAGATCACCTCAATCATGTACCAAAATTACATAGAATACAACTAGATAATACATTAACACTTGATCTTGCATTCTTGATGTAGTCCTTTGCTCCTAAGCTCGTAGTCATTGATTCTTCACATTGCATGTTTGGTTACTCCAAGTGGAGGTCTTTTACTGATCCACGTGATAATAATTTTGAGCCATCTTTTGAGATCATCAGCTATCAAAAATCTCTAAGACATCCTTTGTGGTGTTGTGACTTTAGGACCGACATGCTCACATTCTAGATCATGAAATCTTCTCATCAGAGTAGCGGAAGCTTTAGTTGATTCATGATATTGGCAGCAGCGTAGCAGAAGCATGGAGTGAAAATATCAGAGTCATTGATGCACTAATCATGATTTCTTTTGAGATGAATGTGTTAAGTGAGCATGCGGCTATGGATTGACCGCTTCATTCTGATCAGCTGCAAGCGTCGGGTGTACCTGCATACAACAGTTAGCAATAAATCGCACGAAAGTGTCTTTGATCACTTTCGTTGAATTGAGGTACACGGCCCACGGTTCCCCGTTGATCAGTACATGTACTGCCTGTGATCAGGTATAATTCCGAAGAATTTCCTTGACAGGGTTTCGCAGCTGTTCTAGCTGTTCTCAAACCGGAACATCTCAAAGAAGACAACACGGAGTGAGTGAACCAGCGAATTTTAAGTCCTGTCTCTTAT